>OMLM01011882.1:1501-21326 GCA_900302695.1 Helostoma temminkii
ATTTAGATTTAAATAAGCAAAGGAAACATTTAAAATGTTAGATATTTTATATTTTGTTACTATATTGATTCTAATGATTGATAAAAGTTACAGTAAGTGTTGCTAAGTGATTACACAAATTAAAAAGTTATTTAAAAATAGTGTGTTGTATTTATCTGTGTGTTTGTGTGTGTGTTTTCCAGAATCCAAAGTCTAGATCCAGTATACATTATGCTTGGTGTTTGTATGTGAGCATGCAGCTGTGTTTGTGGTATTTAATGGGCTAGTGAGAGGCCCAGGAAGGATTTCGGTGGTCCCAGCGTGGCCTCTTGTGCCGTCGGCCAGAGGCTGATGCCCAAGGAAGTAAGCTGATTAGAGGTTGTTCACAGCACCCACGGCAGACACAGAGGAAATCTGTGTTCCAGTGAAATGTATGGACAAACCTGGTGTAATATTGACAATGCAGATAGATTTTAATTACTAGAATATGTCCAATATGAACATTGTATTAAATTCTCTGCATTTGTAGGATCTAGTGCTTAAAGGTGCATGTATTTGTAGATACAGTATATGACCACTGCCTTGTTAATTTGTGACCTGCTGAGGGAAATTTTCTCACCTGTCAATCAGGTGTATACTGTATAGTGGCTGAGGGGGATGTAATCTTTTCTTAAGGCTACCTGCTGTGTGACATTTGTCAGTGAAAGCAGTCACGTATAACACACATATATGTGCACGCTGCAAAGTGCGTTTACATTTATATCCACTGTAAGAGAAAACGTTATTTTCTAGTACATAGTTAATAAAAGGAAACATTTAAAATGAATTTTAAAAACTACAAATTTTAATATGTGCTGTAGGTATCCAACAAACAAAAAAACTGCAATCAACAATAAAAGTGAAAGTAGTCATGTGGAGTGGATCCTTGCAAAGTCTGATATTATTACCACATTATGTTTTTTTTACTTCTATGTTGTGACACACGAACCATCTCATGTATCAAACATAAAGAAATATAATTTATTTTTTTACTTTTGAACAACATGTTTATGTGTAAAATTAGAAATAATCAGGACAAGAAAAAAATAATCAGGAATAACTTCTCAGTTATTCTTAAGTTGTCAGTTTGAATCTTTTATGTTCCAACAGTCAACTCAGCTTATGTCACTTAATGTTATTATCAATTGACAAAATTCAAAAATTAACAGTGTTGGCATCAAAACTCAAACATTTCAGGTCCTTTACACCACTAGCCACTCACATCATGGCAGCCTTCAGTTATATCATCGAAAACAAACAAGGGCTCCTTCCTTATGACGTGTCACACTGTAGATGTGAACATACCAGCCTCAGTTTCCCCATATACTGGCATTATTGCCTCCAGTTGATCATTCACCTCATTATTACTGCCCCAGGCACATTACATCACACATCAGCTGTAAACACTGGCCACAGCTCTTTACCATGACGCCTCCTCCCTCCATCCTTCCTCCATCCCTTTCTCGCCTTGTCCTCAGCTCCCTCCTGCTTTGCTTTTTCACTCTTATGTATAAGTACATCAATACAACACTAACGTTCCAAAGTGTCTATGTACATCAATCATCAGCTTGTTGATGGTGTGTCATTAATTACTTATTTTCTCTTTTGTCCATACATTAAATAGGAGCAGCCTACAGCCCATGTTATAGTTACATTTCTGTATTGTTTCAAAGGCAATAGTCTATGGAAATATTTTTTCTTAAAGTCAACAAGTCACAAAAAACAATACAAATAAAGCCAGGTTTGTGTGTGTGTGTGTGTGTGTATGTGCAGAGCCTGAAATACTTTATTCAGGCTTTGGTCTCAGTTAAGTCCAAAAACTATTAAAACACTATTGACACTTTCCCTCATAACTGTTAACATGGGCACTGTACTATATCCTACATTGACATCCCACATTCGCCATCCTGTTGCTTAATTCTCACCAGATCAGCAAATGTATATAAATCTGTCACTAAAACTAAATGAAATGTTTTCTAATACCTGTTGAGAATGTTTTCTTCGTAAGATTTACAGGGTTAATCAATGCTTTTAAAGGGGTATTCCACCATTTTTACTCTCTTAACCCACTTAAGTCTGGGGGTATACTTGCTGTTAACTACGCAGTCACACATGCAACATGGTGTCCATACGTAGCCAGCATCAATCTGCTATTTTGTTCATGTACTTCACCAGAAAATAACACTACGAAGATACAGCATATAGCTGGTGGGGCAGTACGAGATTAACTCAGCAACAGCTGTGAATCACCACTAAAATAATGGTAAGTGTTGAAAAAAACATATTGAGCATGCCTGCCATTTATGACATCACTGCCTTTTCTTAGTTGTTAATATTGAAATTTCGTGGTCAGGGATAATAAGGCCCTAGTCTGCCTCCTCGAGGCTAAACCTTTAAATCCTGCAGATATACACAAAGTATACAAGGTACGACACTAATGACGCTGTCATTATCTATGGATGCAGATAGCAAGTTTCCTAATAGCAGGCTACAACATAACCAACAGCTGCTGTACAGTAGCATATTTCAGAAAATCTGAAGAAATTATCTCAGATTAGACTTGATACTTTTCAACAGAAAGCCTGTGTTAAGCTCACTGTCAGCTTCAGTTTTTTTTATCAGAGTCTTGTGAGATACTCAGTTTTATGGAGTACTCAATCAGCACTAACAGGTGGACTGGGATCAGCATGGTGAAAATGTAATGCTTGCCATGACTGGCAGGTGTCAGAGCATACAGTGCATTGCAGCTTGCTGACCCCTGTCCACCATAACATTATGACTACCAGGTAGAATTAATGCTGTGACCGACTGATGTGAGTTATTAAAAAGTAAAATATACCAGATAGAGAGTGCACTCTCACTGCTATCAAGTTCGTTCTGTTCACTGAGTTATCTCGAACTATGATCAGAGGAAGTACTCCATCGAGAACTTGATGAATACGGATTCAGCTCTCATTTATCTCATGCAGTGTATGCATGCATTGTTTAGCCCACTGTGATAATGACATTATCAGACTTATCCGAGGTCACAGGAACAAGAGAACATCACTGGCTCCTCTCTTTTTCAGCTTGTTATTCAAGATGCTGACAGCTGATATGAATACCTTCAGTGTAGAGGAAGTACTGATTTTACTAGACTTTACTGTTGCTCCTTCTACAAAGCATGCAGACTAACAGTTGAAGTTTAACAGTTTAGTTAAGGCATTTTTAACAACATGAGAAAATATCTCAGTCTTTTCATATTGTCAAAACTAATGAAGGAAGTGGAATATTTCCCTCTGATATTAAATGGGGAAAATATTAGAATATTTCAACCTTAATTGGCATAGATGAACAAATGCACTTTTTCATCTGTGCAAGGTTGTTATAGTTACATGTAAACCCTCGCCCCGAGCCTTCTTATTGTTTAAAAATGTATTATTATTGATTAATTAAATAAACGTTAACCTTTTTTCAGACATGGATGGAATTATTTTTAACCAAATGGACACTAAATTACTTTTTTATTTTTCTTGAACTAAAGTAGTTTGAGATGAACTGAGAAAGACATTGCAACTGCTGAATCTCATCAGTCCATGACTCATAAGTGACATTTCCTTCTGAGTATTTCTTATCTATATGTACGTCAAGCCAACGCACCCAGTCACCTCTGGGTCCAACTAGTAGAAACTTACAGATATCTTATACAGATAAAATGGAGTTTACACTCATAGACAATGCACTGTCCACATATTTACTGAGCATGACCTTTTTCTGTGCTCAATTCAGCGTCCTAAAACAACAAGCTGTATGTTATCAAAGTTTTTCTTACCATGTTTCGGGAACAGTCAAAGGTCAAGCTCAGTCACAAAACCGTGTTGTGAACTTGGTCGCTCTGGTTGAAGGATCATCTCTGTAAACACTGAGCAACCCTGCTGAGCGTGACTTTTGTGATTAGCAAGAGTGAAGTACCAGTACCATCTGTCCAACTGCCAAGCTACCTGACTGTCAGCATATGACGTCTGTGATCGTGAGCAGGCATCTTTTAATTCCAGTCAAACAAGATGAGGATAATATACTTGTTTAACACCTCTGATTGATCAGCACTCTACTAAAAATATTTTTTTTACATTTTGTGTGCAAATACAAATATAATTTTGTGGTAACTGCAAGCGGATTACATTTGCTATGAACATATTATAGATATGTTGACAGTTAATATAAAGGTTTAAATGTGTTGATATTGAATCAATATCAATATTAATAATATTTTACTAGACATATTTTTTTCCACCAAAATATCTGAGCTTGCATTACAACATCTACTTCGTCAGACAGGCATCAGCTTTGTGTGTTTAGAGAGCAACTGGTTTATTCAGCCTTGAAGGAAAATTAAATTTGTTTTCTTTTCCAAAGAAGAATAAACTTACCCAGTATAGATATATTTTTTTATGTTACTTTGGCTACATCAATGGCATTGTGGATTAAACTGTAGTCATGCTATAATGTTATTTATTGCATACAAATGAGTGAGAAGAGAAATGTTAAATCTTTCAACAGTAACATTATCTTCTGTAATTGTAGGTGGCGAAGCTCTTTGTCTTCCCCATTTTCATATTCCTCATCTGATTCAGGACTGAACATGTATAGCTGGATTTCAAAGTAAATTATCCAAAACTATTTCATTGGAGTCCCACAGTAAAAATGTGAGCCTGGAATTGTGCACAATATGGCCTCTTTAAACATTTTTAGTTGTGTTTAGACTTGCATTACACTTGGTTAGGGGGAGTGAAAGATTATTGACCGGCTTTAGAAAAACTTCAGTCACCATTTGTTTATTTACTTTTAAACAAAACCACAGTCTTGGTCTGACCTGACCAAAATGCTTTTCTTGGCTAAACACACGAGGAGCTTCTGCAGTTTGTATGGTCTCCATCCACCCAAAACTCTTCCTGGTGACTTGCTTTCAGTTAACAATAATGCTTTATTCATTGGGGTGTTTACCTGCGTCTTGGCTATTGCATGCTAGGAGAGGATTTGTTTTTTTTTGTTGCCCTGAAGATGCACAAATGATCATTTTGGGGTTTAGCATAACCTCTGTGCTTTTACTTTGTTCTGCATTGGCTAAACACATGCATTTCTTTTCATTGCACTCACGTATTTTATTTGATATCAAATAAAGCAAATTAATTAATTTAAACCTGAGTTGGCACAAACACACACACACACACAAACACGCACACACACACACACACACACACACACACACACACACACACACACGCATAGCCCAGCTGTTTCTCCTTCAGTTATATCATATCTGGATTTGGAGCGATACTCGGATCATCATTACATGTGACCCTGTCTTTCTTTACCCCAGGACAAGCTATGGATTTTACAGTGACAACTCTATAACAAATTGCTTTGCAGAGAGCAGGTGATAGTGGCGATAACACTCCAGCCGTCCCTTTCCTTCTGTGTCGCTTTGAGCCAGCTCCAGCTGTGGTCTTTAAGAGGCTCTATGTGTGGGGGCCTGAGCTCATATTCTAGGTCCATCTCTTGGCCTGTGCTAAATTTGGACAAAGAAAATAGGACAAGAGGGAGAAAAAAGGGGGGGCAATAGCAAGAGATCAAGGAGATTGGGCCCATTACAGGCAGAAGGACCGATGAGTGTTCAGATGACAGTGATTACGACATTGCTGTGGGATCAGTACAGTGACAGCAGTCTTCGCTGATAGAGGCAAGAAAAGGCAAGACAAATATGGTTTGCTGTCTCGCAACAGGTCTGCAGTGAGATTGTCGTAAATTTGTGGTCTGACTCATGACGGGGACGCGTTCTTTCCTTGACCTCAGTTTTGTCATCTCATTCATACAACATGACACTGCAGCCATGAAACTACGTGTCTCACAAAGTAAAGCTCTAACTTTACTCTCTCCTGTACAGGAGAGACGTGTGGCTGCAGCAATACTTGTCAAAGTCAAGTTCATTTATTTATCATGTGCTTTAAAACAAGTACGTTTAATTAAACTTTACTTTTGTCCACAACAATCCACAAGTCTTAAAACTAATTTCTGCAAGTTGCAACATTAAATTTTTATGTTCACTCCAGTAAAACAGGATTTAGAAACAACTTTCTGAGCTTGTGCACTTAACAAAGAAATGCAATCCACTCCTCGGAGATTTACAGTATGCTTATGAAAAAAGTTACTGATTGCCCCTCTTGTTATGTGGAATCCTAACAGAATGAGAGCCAAGATCCTTTTTAGGGTCACAAACGATAATGGGAATAAAACTGCAAAACAAATGCATCCATCCATTATCTTAACCACTTTTCCTGTTAAAGGTCACAGGGAAACCTGCATTATATTACATCCAAGTCAGGCAGCCTGAAGCCTGAAATCAGTGTTTGAATATCAAGTCAAGGAAAGTTGTTTCAGGTCAGGACCGAAATGTATGACAAGAATTAGAAATGAGCCATTAGTACTACTGATACCAGGACAGAAAAGAATGGGATTACTGTACACGCTATCACTGACATTTAAGTTACTAAATACAGTGGTTAAGGATTTCTACAAGGCTTAAAGTACTGTTTATACTTCTGTCTATATACTGTGTGTTGTTGTGACTTCCTGCAGAAGACAACAGGGTACAGTACAGCAGAGTGAGCAGCCATGCTGGCAGTGACAGCAGCTAGGATTTGGCCCCTCACAGCTCATCAACCTGAGCTTGTGTTTATGGAGGCTGAGAAAAATGGGGCTTTGCTGAAAGACCAGGCGTGTCTGTGCTGGATTTGTGATGCGGCCGTGCTTACCTATGCTGGAATGTTAATTAGGTGAGCTGAGCAGTGGAGAGGTGACCCGTGCTGTTAACCAGCCAGCCCTTGATGGAAAGCACGGTGAGCAGAAGCTTTGCATTTATCTGCTCCATGGATTTCAGGGCACAATGGCTGACAATGTCAGTATGAGATATTGTATACAATACACAATGGTATTACGGAACACAGAATATGTATCAAGTATTCACCTCTCTTTGTACTTTGTCTTCTTGCTCACGTACAAGTTTATAAGCACCACCCACTTTCTCTTTCTTAAATTTCATCACTTAAACAAGAGATCAAAAAACATTTGTAAATAAACAGTTCGCTCAAGTTAAATAGTTCATAACTAAAGAGCAGGTAGTATGTTTTTGTGTATAATCATAAGGTCAGCCAACACATCTGTAAGTCTGAAACATGAAACCTACAACCTTAAAACACACAGTGCCTCTGATTATTTGCTTCCACATGACGGTAGAACAAAGACATTATTACAGTAAGTAATTGTCTTATGGTTATATATGCAGCAGGAAGGCTTTCTAATATTACTTACTACTCATACTATTCTAATATTTTATAATTTTTAAAAACAGTTAGTTAAAATATATGGTAAAAAATGTACCTTAATGAAACTAACAATCTATAAACTGCAATCAAAAGGTTAAGAGGACACACATACATGAAGATATCTACATTACTAAAGAGTTATTATGATGGGCTTTTACTCAACTTACTGTTACATTTTTTTATGCTGGCAAATTATTAAGTCCACATTATAAATCAAAAAGGTGAAGATGCTGGTTATTATTTAATAATTAGGGTAGGCAAGCCTGTGGTAGTTGGGGGAAAAAAAGCTGGGCTGTTGCCATTGACAATAAAGTTCTACAAATAAAATACTGACCTCTGGAGGACACTGTATGACCATACAGTTTTTTTTTGTTGTTGTTTTTGGTTTTTGTATGGTTCTCAAAATGTGTTTTGCATTAGGAACTATAATGTTTTAGTACACTGTTACAAAATAGAGATTATTTATATGTATTTATCCAAAAATACCCTATCTGTAAATTAATATGGGTTGTCTGTTATAAGTAATCTTAATCAGTGCATCCTTTAAAGCATCATCATTTCAACATTTTTTTTAATGCCAGGTGATGCAATCAGACGTACAGGAAAGATGGACACAACTCATGTCTTGAGTACCACAAATATGATTCTAGTCCTGCAGATAACACAAGAGACAGTCTTCTCTGTATTAGGTGTGACAAGTAAATGCTAAATCTTTATGTTAAATTGAAAGGTCATCATGGGTCATTTCTTTTTTTGGATTTAAGAAGCATTTTATAGTGAACAGAGGCGCTGAATACAATCTTCTGTTATACTGTATTGGTAGCATTTGTGAGTTAATAAAAATGTAGTAATTTCATATTGCATCAGGCCACTCAACAGAATCAAAACTGCATCACGGTATAATCTGTATATCAGAAATATCAGATGGCTAAGCTAATGGCTAGGAGACTCAATATCAGATCATACTGTGATAAAACTCGTGATTTACACCCCCATAAATGAGGAATACATGGTAATCTATGCAACGAATTTATTATATCTGTCACTATCCAACATTTACATTACTGTAAAGAATCTGACACAACAAGCGTTAACAGATATGACAGTTGTGTTATAACAATCTAAGCCATGATGGAATATAAAATATTTGCAGCATTTTATAATGGTTTCTTATAAATGACAAAGTCAAGACATTCATCGTTATTAAACATATTTTACAAATGTGACTGCATTTATATATACTACACACATAATGTGGCTTCTTTATCATTATGCACCATATGAGTAATACATGAACAATGTGCAGTACAGCACTGATTAATTATTAGATTACAAACTACTGTACATTATTAACTAAGGTACAATGGTAAAATAAACTTTACATTTTTATAATGACATTAATGATGTTAACTGCACAATAAAATGAGACTGTGCAGTATACATTAGTCCAAGGATGACTTAATAAATTTGGTTTGAAGATTACATACTTGAGACAAAGTATAGAGAAAAAACTTCAAAGTTAAAGGATAAGCCTGGTGCTTTTCGAAATTTACTAAAACCAACATTGAATCCAGAACCTAGTATTAGCTTGTTGTGATGGCCGTACCCTCGACCACACCATAAAGTCGTTACTGTTGTGCTGGTCCAGGGGATGGTCATCCAAATAAAAGATTGGACTGAGGTGCTCATCAGGCTTTAATACCTGCTACCAGGCCCAGATTGTACCACGTGCTTGGATGAATGTGGGGGGAGTGAAATGTGGGGAATTGTTTACTTAGTTGTTGTAGTTAATATAAAACTTGGGTTATATTCTTTTTGTTATTTCTTTTGTATTTACAATGTGTAGGGAGGTTGGTGAACTGTCTAGTGTGTGTGTGTGTGTTTGTAATTTGTTTGTCATCGTAGTGTTACCCCCTGTGTTTCTTACTTGTTTGGCCAGCCAGTATATATGTTGCCCTTGTTTGTTACTGAGGAAGGTCAGTTTGGTTTTCTGTTCATAGTAGAACTTACGTTGTAATTTAGTTTGTTGTCCTTTAAGTTTAGCTCTTTGTTGACCTCTTTTAGGGCCCAATTTTGTTAGCTTTTAATTTTTGTAAACTTTAAAACATTTTGGATGAATAAAACCTTATTTTTTTTGGAACATATTTCCTATGTTCTGTGTCTGCCTACTCGGTCCCTAACACTTGTAAACGGTCACGTTTCTTCATTAACAAAATTGTTATCCAAGTGTTTCTCATAAAAAGGTTACAAGTTCATAATGAATACTATTTTTTACTTACTATACAAAAATAAATTTCACATTGTTCTTAAGCTAAAATCACATTCTGGATTCACAGACAATACCATGAGTAGAAAAATCACCTGCCTTATCCTTTAATAAGTTGGTTTGCATCCTTTGGAAATATGACACCATCAAAAGACTTGACATATTGTGACAGTGTGCTGTTCCCACTGCCCAGCAAACAGTATTGGCACATTTTGAAATTATCACTTACTGCATTAATACTAGGACTTTGACTGTTATCTAAAATTGTGCCTCAGCACACATTTAAAAACTCTAATAAATATAAAGAGTGTAACAGTGTATAAAGAGACTTCTGTTCAAATAAATTGCATTTAAATCCTGTGATGTACAAAACATTATCTGAGTCCTAATTATGAGATGTGGGTTTGACAATGATGCCACAAACAGAGCAGCAGCTGACTCAGTTACCAGCAATTTAAATGATCAGCTAATTAGATGAAACCACCATGTCCAGTTCTTTCACACCATCCTGGGTAGATGTGAGGCCACAGCTGCCTGAGAGGGGACTGTCGGAAAAATGACTGGCAGACCTGGGCACCGCAGCTGGGGATGGAGGGGCCTGGGCCAGACCAGGCTTCTTAGGAGGAATGGGTGGAGGATTGCCCCTGTCTGCTCTGGGGATAGTTGGTGATCTGATGCCCTGTGGAAGCGCTCCTGCAGCCCTTCCAATGACTGGAGACAAAGGTGCTGCTAGGCTACGGTAGTCTGTGCCAAAGGGTGAATTGTTTTGTGCTGCAAGTTTCTGTGTGACACTTTGCTGCACTGTGGTGAAGCGAGACAGGACTTGAGTAACTGTGCTCCGGGCCATCTGTTTGACTGGGCTGGCTTCTGGGGGTGAGCTGCTCGTCACAGGGGACAGGTCCTTTGGTGAGAGGGGAAGAGCAGCCTGTGTGGCTTGGGGCTGAGGTTCTGGGTCTGTGGTACCCTGGAACTTATGTCGAGCAGCATGAAAGCGCTGGTTGATCCCAGCCTGGTAGGGAGACTGGTAGTTACCAGGACTTGGGTTGCTTGGTGGGCGTTTGGCAAGAACAGGTGAGGTGCAGGGGGAAGAAGGTGGGAGAGTGGAGGGGATAGCACTGCAAGAGGAGAATGGCATCTGGGTCTGAACTAGAGGACTTTCATTCCCATTCTGCAGGCAGATCTTCTCTGAGAGTGCATTGTTTGCACCATGGTATCCATTGGTTTCCATTGGGCTATGGTGGCCGTTGATTTTTGGCTGCACAGGTGACTGTCTGTCTTCCTCAGTATCCTCAACCTTTATAGTGTCTAGTGCTGTCTTTTGTAAAGGAACTTTTGTGGCCCACTCCTTATCTCCCACCTCCACAGCAGCTGTAACTACACCCCTGGCATTTCTTATCATTTTCACATCTTCCAGCTTCCTCTTCAGCTCTTCAATCTGTTCATAAAATGGTGGAAAATTACAAAAATATGTCTTAGTATTCACAATGTATACATTGCCACTATAGTGAAGAGCATGTATGTCAAAGTGTTCACACCTGTTGTTGTAGCTGACAACAGTGAGCTTCCTCCTTCTTTAAACGAGAGCGGAGCTGCTCTCGCTCTGTGTCAAACTCTGCCAGCTGCTCCTCCACCCTTGCCTCCATTCTCAGGGCTCTCTGCCTCTCATCCTCCAGCTCCTTTCTCAGGGCCTGGCAAGTCTCTTTTTCCTGAATGAGAAAGTTTTAAAACAAATGTGAGGAAAATCTGACAAAGGTTTGCGAAACTACAACAAAAAAAAACAATATACACTACATATTTTGGATTTAAAATGTTAATACCTTGTCAAGTTTACGGCTCAGCTCAGTCAGCCGATGACCCTCCTCCAGAGCTCTGGTGCTCGCCCACTTGCACTCCTTGGCCAAAGCGCAGGAGAGCTGTTTGTGCTGGGCCCGTTCTTCTTCCAGCTGGTCAGTAATCCGGCGTTGTTCTTTTTCCAACCGGCGAACTTGGCTACGCTCAAATTCAAGCTAAAAGGACAGACAAGCCACACCATAAACAAAGTGGGCAAAGAGGATGGTTATATCTTACTCCCCAACTCCCCAACTCTCCAGACTCTCTCAGACGCAAATACAGCTAGTTCAATCCACCTCACTATTACTTAGAGGGCACCTGTTGTTGTAAGCGCTCCCTCTCCTTCTCCAGGATGTAAGTGACATCATCTCCCTCTGCTGTGTCCTCAGCATGTCTCCTCTTTTCCTCCTCCAGATCTGCAATGACCTAAAACAAACACAGCGGGGAGACAGAGAGTAAAAAATGAAATTGTCTCTTATTTTTGTTCTGAGGCTGAGTGAGACTTTTGATACTATGCAACAACTACATGGCAATTACAGAAGCTGGTGGCAACTTGGCTGGACAGATAAATGGTTCCTCTTTCTGTGGTTTTACAACAATTGAAAGCTTTTTTTAAAACTTCCTGATGTCTTTATGGGCTTTGTATGTCAAAAATAATGAAATGTATGTTTCTTTGTATTTATGTATTCTGTAAACATGTAAATTATTTTATTTTATTATTGTCAGATAAGATCAAGATTACAAATTCAAATTCATTCTCTGCATCAAGATTAAGTTGATTTATTAAAAATATATTTTTTGCATAAAGAGCCAGTTCATTTCTGCCTTCCCCTAATTAAAAAACACACATTCAGACTCACCCTTCTGTGCCTGCTCTCAGCTGCAGCAAGCTGGGCCAACATCTTCTCTTGCATCCTTCTGCAGTGGCTTACCACTAATTTGAGAACCACAAGAGGGTTAGAGGTGGAGGAAGAACATCCCGGGTCCCTGTTCTGGCCCCCCACAGTCTCACTGTCTCTCTGCAAGGCTAGGAAGGGGTCGCTGAGGTTGTACCTGCCATAGCGTTCCTGGATAAACAGCTCTTTACGCTGGGCCTAAAGAAATCAAAAGGTGGTACATAGAAAATGGCAGAAAATAAATTGGTTATGTGCTAGGAAATGTTGAATGAAGCAGCCTGGTTATTTATGCTTCTGCAAAAATTACTTCTTTACAGAAGGTTTTTGTAGCCTTACAGCAGTACGTGAATTTTCTCTTAGAAAACTTCTTTTATTTCCTATACTTTTACTCAATACTTACTTATTACTGATGACGATTTCAGTATGCTTTTCCTGATATTAATATGGGTTAATATGAGACTTAATTCTGCTTTAGCACTACAATAAGAGTAATATTGTGCTTATGGGTGACATGTCTTGACAGCCATGTTAAGCAGCATGAGATACACTATCATAGTTACAGACCCTTACCCTTAGTCTGCCCACCATTTCTGCAAACTGCAAACTAGGAATACCACCAGTGTAAGACATATTGATCCTTAAAGTTTCTATACAATAGATTGGTCATCAATCATTCACTGCACCTGAAGTTACTACATGATATTATTTGACAATTATAATCCTTGTCAGTTTTGATTACAAGTGAGTCATATATTACAGTTAGTAATATATTACAGTCAGTTTCTTCCATTTAAACAGGAAATGAAATACTGTGTTCAGCATAGCACAATCAACTTCTCTAATACTAGAGTAATAAATTAGCAGTAGATGGAGAAAGATAGAGGAAATGTATTTTTAAAAATAGAGAGAATACTAGAGTGCTAGAAGGCGGAAAGAGCAATGATCAGTGTCCATCTGTCCATCTTTAGCAGAACAGGTGCTCTGCACTGGGCCTTGACCAAGGCAGACCTGTTCTGATCAACTCATGACAAAGGAGGGATGACAGCAGCATTATATTTCAGTTTCAGCAGATGCCTTTGGGCCTGCTGTGAAAAGGGACTAGGGACAGAGATAGACAGAGCAGGGCTGAAGCAGAGCTGGCAATGTGTCTTAGTGAGGTTCAACAAAAGAGGATCAAGGGATTAACAGTATCCTCTCTGGAAGGGTGAGGACAGGGTGCCTGATGACTGATACCAAGATTAACTTAGATACTTATAGTATAGTCAAGAGTGTGGATGACCCTAAAGAGAAATATTCAGTGATTTTTTTATTTTATTTTATTTTTTTTCTGTTTTTGCAAAACCCTAAAAAATTCACATTGGGTTTGGGTGTTACAGCTACACAGATATGCCATGCTCCAATGTCTGTTTTATCACAAGAAAGCATCTATAGTAGACCACAGAGATCAGTGCAGATAATCTGTGAAGTAAGGAATTTGTCCTATCAGCAGAGCTGTGCTGCATTTTAAACTCTCTATTGGTTTGTTTACATTGTGCAAGTCCACATTATTATGACCTTTTGAAGTTATGTGAAGTTAACAAACAGTAGTAGGATGGCATTAAAACACTTCAGCTTACCTGATATGATAGCTATAAGATCAATCATGATATATCATCAGAACACCCACCCCTAAATATGCAGACTTCAGATGAGTTTAAACATTATTCCACAGGCTTTATGATCATGTCATTTTTCTGCATCACCGGTATTAGCTCATCTGGCACAACGACAGGAGAGCAAGGCTGCAAGGCTTTACTGCTGTTATTTGATCCAGTCTGCTGAGGACAGTGTGAAGGCAGATCAAACAGCATGAAGGGGTGAAACAGGAAAACACAGGGTGCCCAGGAGAATTCAAAAATGCCTCTCAGATGTAGGCACTAGCTACAGCCGAATCAACACTCAATAATACTTCTGTGTACAAATCATACATCTTGTGATTGTGGCATCTAGTCTTTGTCCTTACTATGAGCATACAATATGGATCTCATCAACTTCACATCAACATTTTGTCAGAGTTTGGTCAGTGTTTTTTTTTTTCCCTCTCCCTCTACAAGATGGATATCTAATTTTGAAGTCTTCAAAGAGAAATCCATCTACACACTTGGCCTACAGCCCTTTCCTGTACCTGTCAGTGAATCGTGCCTGTTCAGATGTGTAACTTTATAGTTAGATTACATGTGCTTAATACATTTGCAAAATTTTAAACATGTTTTCATATTGTGATTATCATTATTGTTACATTATGTAATAGAGATCTGTGTATTGATTCTGGCAAAACTCATTCATTAATTTGAAATAAATCTACACAAAGTGTGAATACTTTCTAAAATGACTGAATAGTCAGTCTAACTCATCTCTCATCAGCTATCATTGCTGCAGTTTCATGCAAAAGCAGCAAGTAAAAAAAGGAGGCAATTAGAAAGACTTTTGAGTTGTGTTCCTCTTTATAGAAGAAGTGTTCATCGTTTTCCTTCTCATTTTGTTTGTTCACTCATTACACATTTCCATAACTTGATAATTGACCTTTTAAATTCTCAGTGTTTTTTTATTTATTTATGGGATTCCTGTTCAGTCATAAGCAGTCTGTGTCTGTCTTTCTCCCTCCCTCAGCTCCTACCACAGCTCCTCAATGAACAGACAGACGTGCATGTCCACAGCACAAAGAGGCTGTGTTTTTTTTTTCTCTTCCTCTGCATCAGTCCTCCCCTGCCGCAAAGAGGGTGAAGGATGTGAAAAGAGGGATTACAGAAAACATTTCTAATGTTACTTAATACTTAACATCCAAATCTACCAGATCTTATTTAGCGCATTATATTGTACATGTCTGATACCATAAATATGATACCATATGTGTGGCTGTTATACATCATGCCCTGCCTCCATTACTCATGCCTTTGTCTGCTGGCTACAGTTCTTGGCAACCTGTGTGCTTCTGCTTGGGAAGCCGTCTTTGTGCCATGGGTGCACTGGCTCCAATCCAGCTAATCTTTTGCTGACACATGCCTGGACTCTTTCAGTTGTGTAGTGTTGGCGACAAGATCTGTATACTATATGTGTAATACTGAGGGAATGTGATATATGAACTTCTTACCCTTGCGTCCTATATTTTTTAGCGCTGCTTAGGCAGACTGTAAAATAGTCTTAAAGGCTTGTGTGTGTGCAATTAGAATGACCTGCATGGTACATGAACATCTGAAAAATATAAAAAAATAAAACTATAAATAAAAAATACCCATTTATATGCTGCCACTCACTCACAAGGTAAAGGTTTGATGTCCATTTGGAAGCTCTAGTCGACCACAGCATCTGAACTCGACAGTTAATTAAAGGCTCATTTCCATATTTGAGTCCCCTTTTAACTTAAACTAAAGACTCATACTTTTTCCAAAGCAATGGGACTACTGGATCACTGCGGGTCCTTGTGTGCCAAAAACAATCGTTGCCAAAGACTAACTTCCTTTTGAAAGCCACAGCATGAGCAGCTGCAGAAATGAGTCACAAAAGGAAAAATGCAGCGGATAGTTGGGATGCCACTGATAGTTCTGCATAATTAAATACGGATCACCATAGAATAACCACATCATTAAACATACACCCTGTACCTAGATTATATCCTGGAGAAAATCATTGATAAGAATGCTAGATTTTTAAAAGCACGCAGAAATATGAGAGTGCATGAAAACATGCCAGTTCTTCTGTATTCAACCAAATTAGCAAAGGCATGCAAAGCAAAAAATGGGGAAGTTTATTAAAAGACATGCATGGCATAATTGCCTTGGTGATTTGTTGTTAAACTAAACACTTCTCACATGGCACGCACTGTGTAAGTGACACATTAGTTCAGAATATCATGAGCAACATGACTAGACCTACTTCTCTAATTACTGTAGGTCTATGTGCAATCTTATTATTGGAACAAGACTAAGAGTCTGAAGCCACAGTAGCAGCTCTGTTAGGCTGTACTTAGGCACAGCAGTGCTTTTAGTAAACATGCTCACAATGTCAATGTTAACCATTATCTTAAATGCCTCATATTATACCCCTTTGGGGAGTTAATATACATGTCCCTGGCATCCCTAGAATGTGTCTGTATATTTTAATGCTGAAAAACTGTGCAGATCTTTGTTCCTGCCCTGGCTGAAATTTTGAGTTTGAGCCTGCCTGAATTTAATTTTATGGCAATCAATCCTGTGGTTACAGATAGTTCACTCAAGGCAGCAATCTCACAGTGGCATTAGAAAAACCATAACATTCAAAATAATGTTCAAAATCAGTAGGATTCATCCTCTGGGGACCACAAATGTGTAAATAATTTCTTGTGCTGACTGACACAACTGTTTTCAGATAATGATTGAATAAGTAAAAGCATTGATCTTCCTGGTGGCTCTGTTGCAGATGGTAAACCAGGTGATTGCATACATCAAGAGCCTTCATCCTCCAGGGATCATGGATATCTCTAAAAGACATTAAACCATCCAATATTTCGGGAGATATTTTCATCGGGATGAAAGTAATGAACCAACTAGTAATGAACGACACCTATTATTGCTATCCATAGTACTGTGCCACAGCCACATGCAAAGCTACAAAAGAATTTGGGGGGGAGAGGGCAGTGTTTATACTGATAACAATCTACTTTCATGTGAAGGGGAGGCGCAACATTCCACATCACTAGTCCCTTAACAGAAAAGAGTCATGAACTAGTGTTTCTCCTATGGAGACAACAATGCTGCAAAGAAGAGATCAGGTTTTACTTGCTTTAAGCAAACAATTTTTGGACTGCACCTAATGATAATTTTTTTTCAATTAATCTTAATCTAACAAATGTTCAATTTTAATTGTTATTTTTAATTGTTGATTAATCCTTTGGTTAAGTATCAAAACAATTCTGGCAGAAAACCTAACGATACCTAACCTTATGATACTATTTATCACAAGTTTTCTGCATATTAGGTCTAATAAGGAAAGGTTTGTTTACTGTTTTCTGCCTTAGTTGGGCTGGTGCAGCCTTTTGGGCTTTGACTATTTCTGAATTTTAGACCTTACAATTTTACAAAGCACAGAGCACCACTTTATTAGGTCTCCGTTCAAAGAATCTCATAGTTTCGATGATACTGTACAGGCTTTATGGGATAAAGACACATTTTCAGTATGCCTGGGAGTGGGAGTTGCAGTAATTTCAGAGGAATGTATTATGTAATCAATATAATCCATTTCGTTGGCACATCACCCCCACCGTAAATAATTTCCTACTAATTTCCTATAGGTTCGTGATTTCACCTTTAAATAAAGCACTCTAGAGTTGCCACTGCAGCACTGCTCCAGTTCCAGACCTGAATGGGTTAACAGTTTGTGCCAGTGGAGGGATGAAAGAAACACAGCCATATTCCCCTCAAGCTCCGGTTAAGGTCAATGTTTATTTGTTCACTCCTGCTCTTGCTCACATTGAGTCATCAGGCACCCAGTGTGCTGTAACTCTTCTTGCCTTAGATGGCCAGATCCCAGGAGTGATGAAGGAATGTGGTCTAGACACAACACACCAAAGTTCAGCACTAGGCTCTTAGACTGCTGCTCACTAATTTGTTTTTTCAATGGTGCATTTTACACAAGGAAACTGAGTAGCATTCCAATAGAGTGACAGCTGTAAAGTTTAGAGTGTAAATGTTGCAGGCATCTTTTGCAAAGATGCTGCATTGCAGTTTGCTAATTCACTTATTCATCTTAATGCTACAGCATGTAGGACTGTGCTGAGCCACTTTTGACAATGACATACCTGGTTCCACTGTGCTGAGGAGGCGATGGAATCCGGTATTTTTAACATGACAAACATGACAAAAGTATTTTTAAGATAATATGGTCATCAAGCACAATGTACTAAGGAACAGCCTCTGTTATTAAAACAGCCCACGGGTTGTCTCTGGACATTATCTCTCACTTCTCCAGTGTGGTGGTGGTGGTGGTGGTGGTGGTTGCAACATTCTCCTGCTGCTGGCATTGGCAAACTCATTGTACTGTGTGTTATGCTAATTCTTTTAATGTTTTACCAAATAACTTGTGTTGAAGGAGCTGTTTTTCACTCCCCCTCTTGCCAGGTTAGCAGAAAAGAGCTTGCAGTGTGATTTACTTTTGGCAGCCTTACTTATCTTAAAATATATCCACACCGCTGACATTTCTCCACCTTTGCCTACCCACTTACCCAACATGAGATTAACGTTCTGCAGTAAAGTGATATCGGGTCTGGTATCAATCAATATCTACTAATCAAATAATATTAAGACCTTTTACAAACTGGACTTTTTTCACAAGTTCTGTACAAGTATTCTGTTTCAAGTTTACAGTACAGTACACTTTTAATGCAACACACAAAATAGATGCTCAAGATTTACAAAAACAATTACCTGCAATATGATAAACAATTTAACAGTTAACCATTTCAAGTACCAGGTATGCTAAATTCATTATCATCTTTAAACAGAGACTCTTGTGCTTTGGAAAACTGAAATGACCTAATGTTACCACAGCAGCACAGCTGCCATGCAAGAGAATCTCACAATATTAGGGATATGCTGTCCGATACCTCCTTCATACTCGTACTTGTAAAACCGCACCCGATACCACTTTACGTCAAGCAGCACAGAGCTAATATCGAATCTGGTCAATTTTCACAATAAAACATTAAGCTACACGTAAAAGTTCCCCTGTTATATCTATAGCTGGTTGACGGAATGCACCCAGCGCTGGTTTCTAACTAATATAGATTTAACAACAAAAAATTGGAAATATTAGATCAACTTCTATTTGTGTAGTGCTAATTTAAGAACATATTTGTGCTTTTCAGAAAAAAAAAAAAAAAAAAAAAGAGAGAGCCACACAACATACTGCTTCTACTCATTCTCACTGGAGTACTATATGTGTCTCAAAGCCACGCCAGGTGTAAAACTATACATTTTAAGTTAAGTGTTAGCATAACACACATTAGAACAAATTTGCCACTGCCAGCAGCAGGAGACAGCAGTAACCATCACTACACCAAACACTGGAGAAGCGAGAGAAAGTGACAGAGACAACACCTGGGCTGTTCAAATAACAGAACCTCTTACTGAGTTTGTTGGTTGCTAAACGTACCGGATTCCACCACCTCCTTAGCTGGTAGAGCTCAGGTATCCCTCACAAAAAAATGGTATACTTAAAGTGCATTTTATTAGTATACTTAAGTGTAGTAGGTATATTTTTATGTACTTGTAGTATACTTGCTAGTATACTATTCTAATACTTCTTGGGACTAAATTGGCCCACTTTTTTAGTTTACCTCTGATAAGTACATAAAAAGTATACTGAAAGTATATTTGCTCATTTTTTGTTTAAAAGAAGTATACTAATAGTATACTAGAATATACTTCTTTTTCGTAAGGGAT
>OMLM01011885.1:0-16679 GCA_900302695.1 Helostoma temminkii
TTAATTCTGTCATCAGAACCAATCTGACAGCAGACGCCATAAAAGGTCAAACTTGTCTCAATAAAAGTTCCCATGAACCATAAATTTCTGGGATGTGGTGAAGTCATTGTTATTTGCTGTTTTCTCACTGGTTCAGGGATTTTCTCAGATTAATAACATAGATAAGACGAGTGTGCTGGAGAGAGAGTACTGACCTGAATAGGGCATGTTGAGGCATTACAAATGTCACATTGATCAGAACCAGATCTGGAAATTCAATTCATTGTGTGTGTGTGTGTGTGTGTGTGTGTGTGTGTGTTGGCATGAAATCAATTCTTTACATGCTCTTTATCTAATGTTCCTTGAAGAACTGCACAACCGTCCCCACGAAGTCATGAGACAAATGTGCTGAAGAGGCAACAGGTAAAAAAACGAGATAAAAATAACTGAACATCTGGTCTGTCTGGTTTATTGTTGGCTTTAGTCGGAGTTCAGCTTGATTCTTTGTGCCACAGTATGTTGAGTGTTTATCAGGACTGGTCTTACTGTAGACAAACACTGGTTGGATGTGGTTTTCTGTTGTGTCTTAAAGTGACACAGTGTAAACAACACATCCTCAGTTTCACCTCAACGTGTTTAAACCTGATCTTTGTGATTCTTAGGTGAGCTGAGTCAGGTACTGGCTTCACCTCAGTTATGACCCACATTTGAGGTGTTTCTGCCCAGTGACACGCTGTCAATTTTTATTGGGGACAAATGAGCAATAAAATCCATTAAGGGGCTTTTTCTGCCTCCATAGATGCTTTGTTGGCAAGAAGCAGTGTCTGCACACCGAGGAATTTTAAGTCAGCCGCTGAAAAACACAAAGCAGAGAGCGGTTATTAATTATGAATACAGTAAATGCTGCATTGTGGGTAATGTAATGTCTCTGAGCTGCTGTGTTTGTGTAAGTGAAGCGACATCAGCCAGAAATGAAAGAAAAAAACAATAACTAATAAATAATAAAGAAGCAGGACAAAAGGCTTTGAAGGGACACATCAGGACCCTGTGACGAGCTCTGGCCCAGAGAACGCAGCAGTGTTTCTGCACAGAATCCATGTTCGGCTTCCTTCTTGTGTTGATAGTTTGTGCATTTCTGAATGCAACTGCAACTGTCAAGTGCAGAGCTGTAGAACCTTTAAGTGTGTCTCAAACTCTTTGTTATTAGACACGAACTTGTCTCAGACTTGGCCATTGTACTCACCAGAGTTCTTAGTAGAACTCCACCGAGTCCAGCGTTTTGTTCTTGAACTGAAGTTACACTTCAGTTTTATATGACTTTTAAGTGAAAATGCTGTTTCGCAAAAGGTTCTGTTCAAAACTGGACTTGCTTTAAGTTCTTGGTTCATCGGTCAGAATAGATGAAGCTTTTTAGATTAAAGCTGTTAAGTGGACATGATTTTCCAAGGCAGTCTCAAACCTGTGAGGTTATGTTCAGCAGAATGACGGTTTCATGCTGCAGTAGGCTCGAAGATCACACGCATTCAACTGTGGTTTCTGCCCTTGGCCTTTACATGCTGAGATTTCCCTGAATCGTTTCACACATTATGACTGTGGATGATGAAATTCTCTTATGAAATTTGGCCTAAACTGGTAAAATGTGAAACATCTTTGCTTAAAAAGACTAAGCCTCTGGTGTTAATTTTATGTAGTAAACTTAAATTTCCTAAGTTTACTTCATGTAGTGAGTATTCTCATAGCGAGGTAGTGTACCTATACATATATAAGTATACATACATATATAAGTATACTGCAAATACACTTTTGTATATAATGTTAGTTTACTAATGATGTACTACTAGTAGACTTTCTAGTAGACACTAGTACACTAGTAATACGTGTGTACTACTAGTTTACTAGTAATATTCTTTTATCCTGCCTTTTAGTTGATCAAAGTTTAAGTGATGTTTATTTTTACATACTGTGTATTTTCTTCTTATTTTCCTGTGGCTGATATGAGGCTTTAGTAAGTGGGAAACTATGTAACGTAGTTTACATAACTTACTACTCTATTACTACTCTATAACTACTCTATTACAACTTGTGGCTCTTTGAACTGCTCTGAGAAGGATCTCCTAACTGCTGACCCTTCTTAGAACAATTACAATAATGAATTACCTACATGTAGTATCTTTAATGAAGCTGAACCTCATGTCACAACGCAGATTATTAATTTGTAACATTTGTAACACAAAGGCATGCTGGGTATTTCTGTGTACCTGACAGTATAAGCCAAGATTAGAATTTATCTTGATCTGCTGATCAGATTCCAAATGGCTTTAATTTGTCATAGTAATTTGCCTGCCTGAATATGCTGAGACCTGGTTTTCTATAAAAACAGTTTCAGTTTCGACTCCCCCCAGGGGAGGGCGCCTCATGAACCCATGTTTTATACAGATTTAGGGCTACTCAGAGCAGCTCACAATGAGCTTTTTGACTGAACAGTCCCACTTCAAACTGAAGATGCCTGCACAGTGTTGACAGACTGTTATACCATTCACATTACCCACTGAAATTAATATATGACCAGTGTGTCTCTACCTCCCTCTCTGGTAAATGCAATGTGTTTCCATACTTATGTTGATTATGTTACTAAGAGCATTTCTTTAATTAGACTAACTGTTGTAGGCTACACAATAAAAGCTTCAGTCAGAGGGTGAACTTGTCTCTAAAAGTTGATGCCTTGATTAATAATAATAATAAAAAAAAGACTTCACTCGCTGCTTGAGATCAGCTAATTCTAGAATCTTCCAGGTACTTGAACATTTTCAGTTTCACTTTGCTTCTGTCCAAACTTTTTTATTTAGTGCTTTGTTGCATTAAAATATCCCAAGAGCCTCAGTTTTACACAATATGACCTGGGTCTACATCATTTTATTGCACCACTGAAGTACAATTATGATGTTAATGAGTCTCCACCCATCGTAATTTGTCCTTGTGTTGCGAAGGTACCTGTAGAAAGGTCATATTATTCCAGTGCAGATGAACTATAAGCTTTTTAAACTACTTTCATTTTCAGTATCTGGGAGTTATGTTCTTTAATAATAGAAACTGTAGATAAAAATAATCAAAAAATATGAATTAATGAAAATATGAAAGACCAAACATTTGCTCTGGCTGACAGCTGTAAACCCCAAAATGCTGTTTTCACCTAATAAGTTTAAAAATACTTTCACAATCCATAATTTAACAACACTGTTGTCACTTAAAGTGACATTTCTGTAAAATGACTATCATCACTTCAGTCGTAGCTGGTTTCTGAGTAAAGCTCAAACTGGAATGGAACCAGTGCTGGTGTTTTATTGCCCTTCAGAGGTGAATCTGAGCCTGGAGCTCAGTGCTTCCAGCCAGCTGTCAACATTTGTTTATTTAAAGCATGACCACAGTGTTTGTACAACCTCGATCTTACACAGTGGTGACATGATCCTTCCCTCAGAAAACACTTGTGTGATTCACTTCTGGAAATTAATGAATAGAGACCAATCAATCAAATAAATGAAATATTAATGTTTTGCTATAGTTTTTTTTCTCTCACTTTGTAACGCATGATATTTTAACGTTGCACCCTGGCGACTTGGGACAAGTTGTTCAGTGGCTTTAGTCAGATTTAAAATTACAAATGGAGCAAACACATGTTCGCAGGTTTCTGAATCTTCCCAGAAAAAGCACCGAGCACATGAGCTCACTGTTCTCCTGAATATGTGCTGGTGTGGTTTGTTCAGGTTGATCACACATTGTTGCTTCATTGTTGTCACCGACCGTATGTTTGTGTATGACATCAGATTTATTCAGCCTGCACACACAACTTAGCTTTTGTTTCAGGTTTTTCTTTGTAGCATCGTGTTATTTATTTTTTTCGAGGGAGCAGCAAGTCAGAACGATCAGATTTCTGCAAGCGTTGTTTTATTTCCTTCATCCGTTTAAAGGAAGATAAAACTGAAGTCAAATGGTCACAAACTCACTCCACTGCCGTCTGCTTTTATTTTGTCAAGCTTCTATCAAAAAGTGATTATTGCTTATTAAACACTGAGGAGCAGCTGCAGACAATAGTGGAGGAACAAAACAGGTACAAATACAAGTACAAATACAAGGAATCCACATGGAGTCCTTCTGCTAATCACAGGGTTGATGGTTCAATTCCCAATTTCTCTAGTAAATAATTGTTCCAAAAGATGATGATGATTATGATGATGATTAGTATTTGTGGGGCTCTATGGCCACCAGAGGGCCCCTGAAGGAAACATATGAAATGAAGGTTCCTCTGATCATTTTTAATTCTGATTCGGTTCATTTCCGTAAAACACATCTTTATTTACACCTACAAACAACTGTAAACAGCAGGTCACTGCCCAAACCAGCGTGTCTGAAATAATCTCAGTTATTTTTTACTGTAGATTAAAATATTGTTATAGGAACTATATATATGTACATGGCATTTTTCTCGTACTTTTGGCTCCTGGCAACAACAAAATAAGAAACCAGACTGAGAACTGAGACTGTGCATGTGGGTCCAGTTCACTGTAAAAAAAACCCGGTCTACCCCAAACTAATCAAATGTGCACAAAAGAAGTTTTCAAGCAAATACAACTGAACTGAATAAAACTGATTTTCCCGCACAAACTGATCCATGTGTCACGTCAGTAGAGTCAACTGAAGGTGCATTAGAGAGGTGGAGGTGGTGTCGGAGGTGTGTACTTCTCTGCACAGTCTCGCTGGATCCACCAGGAACCGTCACAGTCTCAACACTTCGACACAGGATCCACCAGCTCCTCCACCGCTGCTGTGGGTGCTGCACATGGAGAACCGGTCTGTCCCCAGTTTCTATCACACCAGGACCAACTTTGAGGATTTTAACTGAAAACAACTGCAGACATGAAGTTTTTCTCCGGGGGAGGATTGGCGCTGCTGTTTCTGCTCGGCCGCTGCTGCTGCACCAGTCCCGGCAGGAGAGGTAGGCTGAGCCCGGGGCGACAGCTCCGGAGAGGGAGCGAGTCAAGGCGGGAGGGAGGCAGCGTGTGATAGTAACCAGCTTTAACATGTGATGACACAACTTTTTATTCTTTATTTCAGTAAAGACTTGAATCCGCAGCTTTACTACTTCACTTTAAGTTTTTGCTCTACAGTACTAATAGCAGAACTTTACTGTGCAGTTTGGAAAAGTAAATGGAAACACTATTACATTTATATCGACACATAAAGTTCATGTATTAATAATAATAATAATAAAGACAAAAAGTTACTCATAAGCCCAAGAGAATTATTGAACTGGTGAGATGAATCTAGTCAACTAAATATTTTTGTAAAAACAATTCAAATACTATTAAAAGCAATGTAACTATAAACATGTTTTCAAACAGTATTTTAAAGATGGTCACTGTCATAATCACTACAGAGACTCCATAGACATATTTAAATTATTAAATTATTAACAAAAACTGCAAAGCAACAACAGTAGGTTAAATATCAGGTGTGCGATTTAAACTAGAAACAGTTCACAGCGATGCTTCAGATAAACTTTGGATTGAGAATCATCTCAGCAGTAAATGCAATAAAACACAATTTACACTATGATTGTAATATATATCACTGTAAATGAAATAGTACTTAATGTTGATGTACATCAAAATATAATGTTATCTTTAGTAATCATAATAAATGGATTTATATTTACAATAATACCAGCCCACAGACAAACTGTAGGATCCCACAGATAATATACATCGAAACTCAGTGTTATTGTTAATTTTGCACACTTCACTAGAGCATCACAGGGAAGATTAAGCAAACGCCAGTTCACTGAGACTCATTTGTCACCAATTAAACGTCAATTTCCTCTGCTGCTTATTTTGCATTTGAGCCAAATCTCCAAGCTCATACGACCACACTGTGGACTGGAAACTCTGTATGTCCCAAACGGTTCCTAAACTACAGATTATGTTCTTGTTTTTCTCTCAGTTAAGAATTCATTTTATGATATTAGTGCCTATTTTAATTCAGCGCAGCATGAAGAGATGCATCAGTGTCAGTTTATTTAACCAATGGTCAAAGATATTGAGCTTAATATAATTTATCAGAGCAAAAGCATCACATTGTCACTTTGGAGAAGCTAAATCTTGACTTTTGGTACGTTTGTGTGAAAAAATGACCAAAACAGTTACTGTATCACTTAGATATTTGCAGATTGATCAACACCTGCAGCTCAAACCAAACTCAGCTTTGACCTTTTTACCTTTAATAACCTGCCAGACAGAATTTATAAGAAGGGAGGAGGTTGGTTAATGATAAAATCAAAAAGAGTGAGACATCTCAGCATCTCAGGTCAAATTGTTTCAAAGCGTCCTGATCCTGTTGCTGCTCTCCAGAGGATGAATCTGTGGTCTGCTCTTTAGCGCCACCTTCAGAGAAACCTTACGTCATTGGCTTCACTGCAGATACAGACTTCATGAGTAGATACATCATCAGGATGTTCTTTGTTCCGTCTAACACGTTGTTTTTGTAGTGAGAGTGAAAAGTGCAGCCTGTAGAGGACAGAGTGATGTGATCAAACATCTGCACATCCCTTGACTGTACGTCATTTAGAATTTGTCACAGATGTTTCAGACCACATGTGTTTTAATTTGGATATTGTAGTTATTGATCATGTGTTGTCAGCAGTGGAGGTTCAGCTAACACAAGTGCCCCACTGGGAGTGATAACCTGATGGAGGCGCAGAGGGAGGACAGCTCACATTACACACAAATAATGTTAAATCTGTACAGATAATCACATCATTCAACCTCCATCATTTGTGCAGAGGTGGTACTCGAAACGTGAACATGTGTGTAATAATAACATCCAATGAAACACAGAAACACAGCTTTTAAATCTAAATAAACTGTAGCTAATGATTACATTATCAGTTAGTTTTCTAATTGTTTTCTCAAATAATTGACTTGTTTTTTAAAAATAATGAAGCAGTGAAAAATGACACACAAAGCTAATCACCCTTTGTACATAACTAATAAAACCAGTAAATATTCACTGGACAATCTGGAACCAGGTTTCTAATAACAAAAACCTGGTTTTGGCTTTGCTTGACTAATCAATGAATATGAAACTGTTTTAGCTTTAAAGTAATTTAAAGCTTGTTTTTTGCATCTTGACTGGGACACTGGTGCAGTGATTAACACTGTCACTTCACAACTTTTCTTCTGGTTTCCTGTAACAGTTTAAAGATATGCAGGTTAACTGGTGAAACAAAATCACCCGTAGGCGTGAACATGCGCATGAATGTCGTTCGTCTACATGTCAATGCAGCGTTAGACTAGAAATCAGTTTCAGCCAGAATCAGCCCCACTCTTTGATACACAACAGGATAAGTGGGTGTAACTAATGGATGGATAGTTGCATCGATCTAATTGTTCTTGCCCTGCTAGTCACTAATCCACCCAAGAGTCAGGTGGCTTGTTGGCAGCATATTAATGCCTGGTCCTACCAGTAAGTGTCACAGATGCTTGTTCAAATAACTTGTTGACTCACTAAGCTCCTTTCAGCTTTTCATTGTTAATCTGGTAGAAATGTAACATGTCGGTGTCACAGAGTTTCTTTTACGTAAGATTCAGAACATGTGTCCACTTACATCTTAATCATTGTTTCATATGGACTGAATTAGCTTATTAAACCATAAATCACTGTGTAAAAGCCAATATGAAGCTGCTGAGGTGAAGAATCTTTTTAGAGCAGATCACTCTACAGAAAGGGAGGCCAACCCCTTTTATTCTCAATCTTATTTCAATTCAATTCAATTCAATTTATTTAGCCCAAAATAACAACAAAAGTAATCTCAAGATACTTTACAATGTTTAAGGTTTATGACCTTACAGAGTATAACAATACAACTTTATAGAATCATATAGAAATGTCAACAGTGAAGAGGAAAAACTCCCTTTAACTAAATAAACCTCCAGCAGAACCAGGCTCACGGTGGGCAGCCATCTGCCTCGACCGGTTTGGGTGAGTGGAAAGAAAGAGAGAAAAGAACACCTGCTGACAAAACAACAACACAACAAGCGTTCTCAGCCAATGCATGGAAAAATCATGACGAACCAATGACATGTTCATTTACACAGAGTATGTCTTAAATTTTATATTTACATTGCGAAACAGCAAACACAAAGCAGCTGAATACAATAATCGACATAATAACAGCATAACCCAGTCTACCTGGACACATGTTCCACAACTATCAATACATTTGTGTACATCTATAATCAGCATATTCTATATACGACACAGTAAAAGCTGTTTTTAAATGAAAACATACTCTAATAAATCATGGGAAGTCTTTCCACTGATTGACTGCTCCATCCAGAACAGTTTTCATTAACTAAAGTAGTTAGTGCTAGAAGATTAGCTGTAGGCTGAACAGCGTAAGTTCCTCCTCCATTGTCTCTGGTACATTTGTAACAATGCTTATTCCAATGTGGGACTTGTCTTTTCTTTTATTGAACTAAGCAACAATTCAGTAACTGGATGAATAATCGGGAGAACAAAACAAAACACAGGCTTGCTTAGCATTTTGGGAGTTATCTCAGTCCAATCAGGTTGTCGGGCTGAGATGAGACTTTTGTCTCTTGAAAGAAGGAAGAATAAAAAACTGAAGGACTGGAGGAAACGCTGAGCTCAACTGTTTAGGCTCCTATCTCAGTGTGTGTGTGTGTGTGTGTGTGTGTGTGTGTGTGTGTGTGTGTGTGTGTGTGTGTGTGTTCAGCTCTAAGTGAAAACAGCTGACAGCACTCACTTATTGTCTTAACAACAATTTGATTATGGTGAAGCGTGTGTTTTTGTGACCTTACTTGGTTTGAATAGACTGTTGTGTTGCTGCACACAGACAGAGCACACACTGTTTGGAATTAATGTGGCCACAAAAACAAGGTAGAGGAGACACCTGAAGGACTGTAGCTGTCCCTGTGTGAGAGTGACAGGCTGCATGATGTTCTTTTCCTTCTTCCTTTCCAGTCAATCTAACTGGTCGAGGCAGATGGCCATCCACCAAGCAGGGATTTGTTAGGTTTTCAGTGTAATTCTCCGTAGTTGTATTGTTATATTCTGTAAGGTCTTAAGCCTTGAATGAGTTTAGCTGTGATTTGTCGCCTGTATGAATAAAATTAATTGAATTGAATTGACAGACTTAACATCTCTTAAAGATGTGTAATAATACTTTTAAACCTTCAGTCTTTGTCCTGGATGAAGATCCTTGGAGAGGTTTCAGATGTTTTTTGGTAGGGGTTCAGAAATCCTAAAGAGGCCCAAACATTTTTGGGGAGGTCTTTAAGGTTGTCAAAGTCCTCCGGTAGTTTCCAGATTACCTTGAAAATGTCTTTTCAGTACCAGAGGAAGTCTAGAGGTTGCAGAAGTCCTTGTGGAGGTCCTTAAGGAGGCTGTTAAGAGCCTTGAAGGTCCATGAGAAAGTTCTGGTGGTCCTATTGGATTCTAGAGATGTTTTAGGGTCCTTGTCTTAAAGGATTTTCAGACAGTCCTTAAGGGTTTTACAGATCTTTGAATCATCAGTACATACATGAAAATTCTGTTGCATTAAAACTTGGGCTTCTGTTGAAGTAAATGGTGAAACACTGAATGTTTTGACTGCAGAGAGCAGAGATTTAACCTTCAGTCTGCTAACAGAGACACACAATCTGTGTGTGTCATTTAGCCCTGATCCCATCAGGTTTTGCCTTTTGGAAAGACCTTGGCAGTGTGGGCGCTCGTCTTTGTGTCACAACACGGTGGTGTGTGTGTTCCCTTGGAAGCAACTACGTGAAACTCTGCACCGACAATGAATAAGACGTTAGAGTCTTGCAGTAACCATGGCAACGGTTTTGCATAATGTGTCAAACGACATTGATTGAACAATCAGCCTGATTCAAAACTAACAAAAACAGAGCAGTGAGAAGTGTTAGGCTCCTGCCTCGTTTCAGGGGTTTTGATTGGTTAGTTGTTCAGCAGAGGATATTTAATCAGTGGTAAGTTGAGATCTGGCAAAGGTCACTGATTAGATCAGATGTGTAGAACGTATGTTCAGGCCTCGTCAACCCTCCCCACACAGGAACAAGACATTCACAGTGAAAGAGATGAACTACAAATGGTTTTGAGTCTCTTGTGCTTGATTTGCATCCTTTTGTTTTTTCTCAAGGCTCAGTGAAGTCCACTTAAAGTAAAATCAGTCTGTTTCTAAATATAACTGGAAATATGAATATATACAGAACATACAGTATATATAGTACTAAATTGTGAAGTTAGGCTTAAAACTCTTTTGTTTTTGGGTTTTCTGGGTGAGTCAGAATTGCTTGATGATCTAAAACTCCAGCATTTTTTAACAGTATGTTGTGTAACTTACCTGGTGCGTTAAGGTGAGTAAGGTTTTTGATCCAGTGCGCTTGTTTATCCAGAGAACACCATTTCCCATGAGCTGTAGGCATTAGCAGGCTAAACATCACGGTTGGACAGAAGGGGCGAGTTCATCAGTGTGAGTCGCAGCGGGTTCAGACATGTCTGTAGCAACAGCAGGACAGAGAGGACTGAACACTGAAGACATTTATCATTTGCCTCAAAATTGTGACCTACAGTCATCAGAATATTTTTCCATGCTGTTTTCATTTGTTTTACTTTTTAAAATACCTAAAATATATGTATCAATTAAACATCTGATTCAAAGTCAACCTCAGTAACAAAGCCACATAGCTTTGCCAGTTTTAGATTATTTTGGAGAAATGTCTCATCATATATTATTCCACACACAATGTTAGTAGTTAACATAGAACTGGCACATACTACTAATACACAAACTATATGGAGTCTATATGGAACCCCACTGAAAGGGTTCGTAAAAACAAGGCCTTGGAGATTTGTGTTGCAGTTTCAGTCTCAGTTTCCCTGCCCCCTGTATTCAACACTTGTAGCAGTATTAGTATTTGGTTAACATTATTTTAGCTTGTTTGTCCATGTGTGTTCGTGCTTAGTAACCAAATAAGTTAAAAATGTTTGGCTACTATGAAGGATTCACATTGGACTTCACATTGATATCTAGTAGTGTGTGGAAATGTTACTTGATGCATCAGATATATTTGTAGGTCTAAGATGGAAGAGAGGTTGAACCTGTGAGATCGGTCAGTGTGTGGCTGAGCAGCAGTGACATTCAGGCCGTCAGGTGAAGCTGTGTCCTGCAGTTGTGACGTGCACACGTGCAGCAGCAGCGGGGCAGCCTTAGGGATTTTCCTAAGATGGAATGTGAAGAATGTCAATAATGGAGCTGAGAAACAGTGAGCAGGATTATACAGGCTCTATCTGTATAATCTGTGCATTGTAACATGTGAACTCTGTGTTTGATGCAGGACAATAAAAACACATTTAACCTGTGTTTGCACCTTTCATATGAAACAGCGCTGGGCCGGTCCTTAGGGGCCAGAATTCACACACAGTTTGATTTGTCAGCTGTTTTCACACAACCTGCAGCAAATTTGGGTGTTACATCACTAAATCATACCCTCAAATGATGTAAAAATAGAAAAACTAACCCAGCAATCTCAAGATAAACTACAAAGGTGTGTGTTTTAATAAAACAGGAGAACAGCGTTTAGGATTTAATGCTTGAACATGATTGACACGACAAAACACGTCTTGCTGTTTATTTTAGGGAAGTTTTTGTAGTTTAGAAATGTATAATGTGCATCTGAGCCTTGTTAGGTTTTCTGTGTTTAAATCGCAGTTTTGAATTGATATGTAAAAAGAATTTTTGAAACATTCTCATAGAAACGTCGGCACAGTTCTGCCAGGTGATTGCGTGATGTTAATGATTGTGTGACATCCTCATTCCTAATCCCAACTGCTAATCTCTGATTGGCAGGTTGTTCTCAGTGAGCAACACCAGACCTGAGTGACTGAATAAAATATAGCATTTCTTAGGTGTGATCCATTTTGATATCTTTACTGGGAACATTCTTCCCTGCTGCAAAGGTCTTTCTCAACGTTTCTTTGCTTTAGAACAATAAATCTGTTAAGTGGATCTCTGCTGGTGCAGCCAATGGTTGCACCGTTTTCACCTCAGAGCATTTAGTCAAACTCCAGCTGCAGCAGACACATCCTCAGTCTGTCATCAGTGGACATTGTCTACGGTTAATATGTAAAAAGGACAGAAAAGCTTTAGTGGAATTTTCCTTGAATAGAGCGAGTGAGAGTGGAAACAGCTTCAGTCTGACAGACAAGCACAGTCTTGCTCCGACCTGCAAACAGTGCTGCAGGCAGGGCGCACACACACTGAGACACACACACACTCAGTGAAACACACACACTGAAACGTGAAGACGTTTTAGGTCAGATTTAGTGATTAGTTTTATTTCAGGCTGTGCGTTAGTTCAGCTTTTCTCCTGTCACACAGGATGAGGTGTCTGCTCTGCTCACACAGCTGAGAGGGAAAAGGTGACGTCTTACATTGTGTAAAAGCTTCTTCTTCATGAAGCCGACAGCAGCAGCCACATGTCACTGAATCTTACTGGTTTCATAGACCAGTCACCATGTAGAGGATTGTTGTGTGCAGGTGTTTGTAACAGTACAGTGTATATACTAAAGTTACCAGTGTGGAACTGATGAACCGGTTTTACTGATCAGACTTCATGTTTCTGTGTCACTTCAGACTTTTACATAAAACTAGTCAAAGTGAGACTGTTGTTTCCAGCGGAGCTCAAATCTGCTGAGTGTGTTCCACAGGACAGACACTTCTCAGCTGGCTGAGACATTCCTGAAGTGTGTGTGCGTGTGTTTGTGTGTCACTGAGAGACAAGGCCACTGTGTTGCTGTTATGGCATGCTGCAGGACAACATTCAGTCAGTCTGAGTCTTTTCATTTGGTCTAACAGAAAACTGTTTGGTATAAAACAAGTCTACAAGTTAAGATTAGTTAAACAGTAGTTCATTTACTTAATTTTAATTTAATGAAGCTTAAACAGAAAAAACTGATTCTATTGACTTTTAGGTGAATGTCCATTAAACAATAAAGATATTTATCACTCATTTATTTATTATTAGAAACTGAAACATGTATGTGTTTGTAGACATATTTGACATGTGCTCTAGCTTATTATTTAATAACTGAATGTAAACCCAGTAATTGCTCTTTATTTTACCTGGAATTAGCAGCACAGCTCAGATGCACCACAGTTCAGTCTGGTCGTCTGTACACATCACAGAACACTTGTCATGTTTCAGTCACACTGTGTTTTCTGCTTCTGTTTTAATATATCAATACAAGCTTTTAACAACAGTTTAAACTCAGACATTTCACTGAGTGTTTTCACTGTACGGCACAATCATAATTGATTTTATGTTTGATATCGACTTTGATAAAGGGGAATTATTGAATCTCCACAGGATTTTAGCTCCAGGCAATGTGATGGCAGGTCAAACACTGGAACTATTGATTTTCATTTCATTTAAAAGCATTTCATGCATTATTTTATCGTCTGATCTGTGTTCAATCAGACATTTCCACTGCTTTAATACTAGTAACATAAGTTCACCGATGTAGCAGAAACCATGGAAGCAAACCTGAGATGCAGCTTGAGTTTTCTTATAGAGCAGCTATTTTACCCAGAATCTAAACCTTGTTTCACTTTCAATATCAACACCTGACTCTTGTTTATAGACACAGTATTATTATTATTATTATTATTATTCCTTAAAACAAAGCTAAACCAAATCACACACTCAAAGAGTTGAAATCAGTTTAAGTGGAGTTTTAGGGTGAACTGTCTCTTTAGGTTGTGTTTTTGTTTCTCAGAACAGACGTGTGTGGCTGGATCACCCTCTGTCTTCTCTATTTTCCTCTGCTCTCTACTTTGATCTTTTATGAAGATGGATTCTGTCCTGCTGCTCTGTGAAGAACACACTGAATTCACTTTCTCTCAGAAGGATCAGCTTCAGTCAAAGAAATTGAGAGGACAAGAAAAGAAAGCTGTGGAGGAAAGTCAGAAATAATGATTCAGTATAAATTCTCGGTTTCTGTTGAAGCTTTTACTTGCATGTGCCAGTTGAACTACACAAATTGTAAACCTGATGCATAAAACAGTGACACCATGACTGAGAACAACCCCCTGAACACAGGGGCTGACCGAGACATCATCAGAAATAAAAAATGACCCGCACACCCCCTGTGTTCAGATGAGGACGAGAATGAAGACAGAGACCTCCTAATTCCAGACTTCATACTAAGTTGTTTATTAAACTATAATCAAAGCTTTTTTCTTAATAATTAGACTAGTTTAAATGCTTAAATTATATGTGCATGTCACGTGTGGTGAGAGTCTGTCATCAATGAACCATAAACCACTAGATGAAGGATGGATTTTATGTCAAATAGTCATTGTGAAGTTATTAATAAAGCAATGTCATATAGACATATAGACGGATCCAGAGTTCTGTAACATGGTGATTCTGATTCATAGCATCTTAAAGAACAAGATATTAAATCACTTCCAGTAGTTCTGTCTGTGTGATGTTGAATCAGAGTTTGATGGTGTAACCTTGGATTCTACTCTGTCTTTAGTTTTATGAGTAACTTTGTTAAGGTGCTCTCTTTAGAGGTCGCTGTACTTTGAAAAAGATGTAACACAAGATAATTGACAAAACAATTGTTGTTTTTTTCGTTCCAGAAGACGAGTCATACATCTTCATGCTAGAGCAAAGGTGGTAGTGAATCCTGGTCCTCAGGGGCCACTGTCCTTGTTTTCCAACCATTCATGCGCCACTCTCTGCTGATTGCCTGGATCAGGTGTGTTCAGCCAATCAGATGCTGTAGGCGTGGTTGGAAAACAAGCACTGGGCCTCAATAATGACGATTGGCCACTCGTTCTCTAGAGAATGGCACTGTGTCCTATTCTCCCAGTTAGTTTTCATTCATATAATTTTAATAATTTAAGCTTAAAACCCAAATGTATCTGAACCAGCCTGTTTGGGACATCCATGATTTTAAAACCACAATGTTTTACTAAACATAACCACGTTGAGCCAATTAAACTTTAACCACTGAGGTGGAAGATTAGGAAACACCCATATGAATGAGGATCAGAAAACAGGACATTGTATTTGTCAGGGTTGGTTTAGGTTCAGACTCAGGTCTTCATAATGTAGATGTAACAAGGTCACTCTTCAGGCATCTGATTGGACGACTCAGATTGTCAACAAGTGGACAAACTGCCTCAGTGCTGAGAAAGATGTTGACTGATTATAGTCATCATGGTGAACACTGACTGTCGTGTTACAGAGTCAGCAGCTCTGTCTGCAGTACAGCTAATTCACACACACACACACACACACACACGCGCACACACACACACAGACTCTTGACTGACAAACATGAATGTTGCAACAACAGAGGAAGAGGTGGAGAGACAGTGAGGGTGTAGGTTCAGGTGTGTGTTATCTCTCCTTCCATCTCTCACAGGTTATGAAACAGTTAAATTCTTTGCTAATCTCTGAGATCTGATTGGCTGTTGCTGTGGTGACGATCTGGAGGACGTCCAGTGGAATAACAGAAAAATGTGATGGCAGCCAAATAAAACTAACTCATTAAAGATGAAAACTTTGTTTCATTAACACCAACTGAATAAGTTTAGCTGAACCACGTGTGCGTGTCTGTGTGAGTGTGTGGGTTCACTGACAGTGTGTGTTTATCAAACCTTGAGTAAAGGTAACAGATAAATGCAGACACACACCAATTATGATGTGATTTAGTCGTAGTGACAGATTATGTCTGGGTCAGTGATGTGCACAGACGAATAATCAGAATGTAAACACACTTCTCTCACACACACACACACACACACACACTTCACCATGACTCACAGAGTAAGACCCTGAAAGTGTAAAGTTTATATGATGGATTTCAAGCTATATTCATCTTTCAGGTGGTCGTTTATGCCACCTGATACATTACTACCACTGATATAACTCTCTTAACCAGAACCTAACTTACCTCCCGGGATATTAAAAGCTAAATCAAACACATTACGTTAGTGGTTCATTGTTGAGTTGCAGGTTTGAGTTCTTTGTTGAATAAATCCAGCTGATTACAGGATGGAATTGTGACTAGCTTGTTAACTAACAAGATCCAACACATAATCGGGTTTTAAAGTTGCTGGAAACATGCCTCGGACCTCTCTCCATGGACAACACACAAAATCTCACAGGAATCTGTTCCTTTAAACATGAAGCAAATGCTGAGAAAGATGGATGGTAGAGAGGTAGATGACCTGCTGACAGTGATTAATAAGGAAGTTGACCTTGAACGCTGGAACAATTTGTCTGTCCAAACACACTCGCTGTATTCCAGCCGGTGTTCAAACAGAGTCAAAGGGTTTGGCAACTTTTAATCTCAGAAAAACAAAACAATGACGACAATAGTGGAGATTTACAGCTTTTTCTTCACTGCTCTGTTCTCACTGAGTCAGCAGGAACAGGGAGACAGGGAGATGGATAAAGAGGATTTGACAGATCCCGTTTCTTCATGTTTGTCTTCTGTCATTCTCACTGTGATTCATTTGTGGTTTATCTCTCCAAACTGTAGTAGGGTGGTGTGAGGATCACTGACAAGCATGTGCACGAACTATAATGCAACATGTGGATGCTTTAGGT
>OMLM01011886.1:0-16480 GCA_900302695.1 Helostoma temminkii
GTGCTGTAGTCTGCCTCCATCTCTGAGACTGCACCGAATCCATAAATCCTATGTCCTCCACTTATGGTCCTGAATAACAAAAATTACAGGGATGAACTCAGATGACCTGATGATCAGGGAGGTGGTGTAATTGCTAACGAACATCTGCACGCTGACGTGGTACTCACTCACTCATATCGTACATATTATTACTGTATATTTCTATGACTGAAAAAAAAGTGACAGGCTCGTGGACGCATGCCGACAAGCATCTGCCCCGTTGAGTCCACTGCATCCCAACAAAAGATCCAAGTGCGACACGCTCTTCACACCAGTGCGTTTATACATGTGTTTTGAAAATTCAAGAACCTTGTACTGCATTTTTCAGTAATTTTTCAACTAAACAGGTTTAAAACAACTGCAGCTACACACTAGCCAAAGTAAACGCTGCCTGAATATCCCAAAGGAAATTTATCTGTCGTGTCTTTGTGTATGTGTTGATTTATTGTCAGACCATAACATGAAGCATTCTGGCTTTTTCATTACTGGGGGTGCTGCAATGAGACCAAAGATTTTTTTATACATGGAAAACTAGCCTCCCTAAGCGAGGGCTTGTTCTTATTCAGACGTATGTAGCCGTTATGGCTTTAGTCAGGCTTGACAGGACGTTTACAAAAAGAATCCACAAGTCTCATGTGATATTTGGCACCTGGTACATGAGAGGAAGTGGTGACTTACAAGGTAATGATCTGAAGGAAATGTTTTCTGTTCTGTTAACATCTTTTCAACCTTTAATTTTTGTTCTCTAAAGAGTAAATAAAGAAGGATAATTAGTAATTCTCAGTCACTTCACAGATATATTTCATTCTGCATTTTCTTCTGAGATAATTTCATTCATTTACGTTCATTTAATTACATTAATTGGTCATTATTCAAAGCATTTTGCCAGATATTTTTATTAATTTAATCAAAAAGATGATTATTATTAATTTTAATCTTTCAACTTGTTACTGGATTATTAAGAAGTTCAATGTTTGTTAAACATATGTTGTTTTCTTAGTGCAAAAAAAATAAATAAGCGTTTCATCTCCCTCTTTGCATTTCTACCTTCTGCTTGTGGAGACTTTATATTAATATGACGGCACCTTGTGAATTAAAATGAATTTGGTTGATGACACCTGTCGCACCGACCTTGTGTGTTTTGCACTTACACTGAATGATGTGGGAGACCATGAGAGCAGCGCTGGTGTCATTACAGATGAGATAACCGCAAGCTAGGTCACGTTTAATCTGCAGGGCAAACAAGTACCTAAGGGAAGAAAAACACAAAAAAGGAGAGGTTGAAAGATACAGCATGGAGGAAAAAAGAAAGATGGAGGCTAAGAAACAGAGGGCAGGAAGAGGAGAGGTTATTAGGTTAATGCACACCCTATAAACTCAACAGCTTACAATGTTAAAAGCAACTGCATCAGACACACACTGCTGATACTGTATTTACAGTATAAAGCCAATCCCTAATAAAAAACGTCTTTTCTGTTATACAGTCAGCGACTTGCAAAGTGACCTGGACTCCATAAATACAGTCAGTGACAGACACGTATACATGTACATGTCTGTATGTGTCTAATAACTTTTACTGATGCATAATATTTAAATTACAGAATTTTTAAGGCTCTGAAACAGAGTAACAACGACGTAATAAACACAATCAGTCGGTAAAAAAAAGACAAAACGCAGGCTTTTAAACACGGATTCACCAGCTCACACACTAGACATGCTGGCAGAAGTGCACATCAGAGTGTGTGTGTGTCTGATTAATGTACCACAGCAGCTTATGTAATAGCCAGTTGAACCTTTTTATAACTGTGTGATGCCTTGCCTATAAACTTCTTGTGAAGTTATGTTTCCATATTGTTTTATTTTAGCCAGAAGACCACCGTGCATCTTAACCTCTTCAAACTCAGATGCAGTGATCGAGAATGTTTTTGTAACGTACTACGTCTGTAAAATCTCGCTCATATTAAAGCGGCAGCGCTCGGCCTGTGTCTCAGTTTTAATAAACAGCTAATGACAGCTCTCACAGATATCTTTCTTCCATCTGTCCATCGACATATTTGTGCCCACAGTACCCATCAAAGGAAGCGCTGACAACAGAGAAACGCTGCGAGAGACAAACAAAGGAAAAAAGGCTACATAACCACTTCCTGTTCAACGCTGGAGTCAGCTGGCTCACAATAAGACAATATGAGGTCAGTGGAATAAACTGGCCGGCAGAGAGGCCGAGCGACTTCACTGGAAAACATGTACAGGGCTTTGAAGCTGATGATAAATTGTTATTAAATTACATTCAAATCCCTAAGATGTCTGTTCTGGTTGATCAGGCAACAGGAAGTGTGGTTTAATATCACAGTAAACAGTTGGGAACAGATCAGAATAGGAGCTGGTGCATCTGTTTGCAGTGCAGCCAAACAAACTCCTATTGTTTAAGTAGAGAAGTCCGCCAGTTATTATTGCAACGCTGTCTGATTTCATGATGCAGAACCCGAGTAGTTTTCCAGAGCAGAGCGAATATGCTTTTGATTTCAGTTTTCCCCCTCAATGTGTTGCACAAATTCACTGACAAGGAAAAAAATCTTTATTTTGTTTTTGTTTGGATTTTTCGTGACGAGTGGCAGCGAGCACTAACCTCAGTGACAAACTCATTTAGTTTTCTGCGATTGTTTCATAACAAAAGCCGCCCAGTGTTTTGGTAGTGAGATTGTTCTTTCGTTCGATGCGAAGGAGTAGGAAATGCTGGGTTTGATTTAGCAGTAACGGTAACGTCTGAGCATCTGCATATGTTTAGCAAGAGGAAATTCAAATTAATAAAAATGTTAATCGATTTAAATAGATGAATCTTAATGAACTGGTTAATCTCAATCCACTTACACTTATTTGGATTGGACACTTAATTTCAGTAGCTATATCGTTAGGAATATGATTACATACTGCTAACTACTAAAAACTGTATATCATTTTAAACGATTCCACAGTTTCGTGAAAATTTTATGGGTTATAACTTTAAGTACTCCATAATCTCAAGAGATCCTCATGAATGAGAGGCTCTATGCTCGCTTCCTGTCTGGATTTGGTCTCAAGTAAATCCATCTGGACAGTAGCTGCAGCATCATGGAAACATTTTTTTTTCTTTATTTATGTTTCAGGTTATGACTTAGCTCATACAAACACAAACAGAGCAGTAGGCTCAAAACGTCAAAACAAAAAGGCAGACTTCTTCACTAAAAGTGGTCGCTGATAATTTACAGTTTCTAAACAAGAAGTAACTGATTCAATAGGTGGAAACATGAACATCTGCTGAACTGTGATTCTAAGGTCACAATAGCACTAAAATATGTCTACCACAGTAACAAATAAGTCTTTTTACAGTAAAACTGCTTGTTATGAATCGATAAACCCAAAAGCGGTCAGAGTATTCATCTCTTCAGCTTTCTTGGAACGGCAAATGTTTTCATGAGACTGGTTCCCAGATGACATGAGTCTGTGTTACGGTCCAGAAAAGGAATTAAAAAAATGAATAATTTGTACTTGTTTGATGTTAAATGTGGATATAAATGCTAAGTGACTGACAAAAAGCACAAAACAAGATGCAGAACATATTGTAACAAGGAGTCTGCTTCATGTTCAGAGACAGCTGGGGTTCAATATCCCAGTCTGGCCGGACGGAAAACCGACAGCAAAACAGCATGTCTTTTAATTTAAGAAGTTCTTCCTCAATAAGGTGTGGTTTCTGTGTCGAGAAGACCTACCGAGTCAGCTCCTCCATGAGCTGCGTGTGGTCAGGAGGGAAGAACTTCACCACAAAACGAAGGATGGTGTTTTTAGGTCCTGAAGAAGGGAAATAACGGGATATGGTTAAGAAGGAAGCAGTGGGAAGGAGAGAGGCAGGGAAGCAGGAAAAAAAATCATATAAAAATATATAAATATGTTCTCATATAATCTAACGAGTGTCTAATTTAGAAAGATTACAGTATCTTAAAATATACTCCTGAGCTTTTCCATAGGATAATTGTAATAACATAACAACAGGGCACGGTGTGTTTGAAGGCTGGAAGATGAACTACTTACGTCTAATCTGTTTCAGTGTTGGCTTCAGCAGATCCAGCCACACCTGCAGAGGATCGAGCACAACATAACCATCATTTCCACGATCCACTTCAACTACTCTGCAGTGGTCCTATTGTGAAATACTGGCTTAAAACGACAGCTCGATAGCTAATGTTTTGGCTGTTCAGCAGTGGAAATATTTAATTTAACTTCATATTTAAGGTTCATAAAAGGGAAATTGTTTCGCCTTGTTAAAGCTGCTATTTCAGTTATAGCTAAAATTATCAGTGCAGTTTGGCATAGCACTTTATTTTAGGGATGAATTAACTAAAAGCCTACTGACTTCAAAATATCTATTAAAATAAATCTCTAACATGCAGCAGTTACAATGTGAGCACAGTCCCCCTGAATCATCATAGCAAACACCAAGTCATTAATATCCAAGTGATGTATGGCTGCTTATCTTCCTGTGTATGGTGCAGACGAGGATGCCATTACTTCATTAGCATTACATCATTTGTTCCACTTCAGTACAACCGTTCTGATGCCTGAGGCACTGAGACGCACAGAGAGTGTCTGTGTTTGAGTGCACTGATGCATTTTCATGCCCGTTGTCTTTCTATTAGAGCTATAGAGCGACACTTGTCCCAAGTTTAATAGCTTTTTCACACGTTAAATGAGATGCTACCAGCAGCTGAAACTGCAGTAGAGAAACTACAGACACACCCTGTGGTATTTGCAGGGTGCAAATCATTACAACCAGCTGCTCTTTCGTGAAATAGATGGGAAAACTGAGTCCAGGTTAATCCTATGATGCCCTAAATCCTTTGTGTTAACTTGTGGGAAGAGAAGGAAACCTTGCTTCAAGCACTTAGAGAGGGGAATCCTCTGAGTGTACTGTGTAAAAAAAACTGTACCCAAAAAATAACATAGTACAAATATAGACTACTTTGTACTTGTTTCTGAAATTCGAAACTTGTTTTTGTCTTGTTCTTACCGTCATCTTCCGATGGTCCTGGTACTCCAGTCCAAAATAGTCTCCCTCTGTGAGGTTAAGATGGGCACAGACCAGGTCAAAGAGCACTTTACCAGGGGAACGTTGCTGGAAGAGAAGAGGGACAAGGAGAAAAACAGATTAAAATAATATACAGGAGGAGATGAAAGTTTTCACTTTTTCATTTGTCATTTACCTTTCCTTAGTAATTCACAAAATGTGGGTTCACCAAAAAAAACTTGATCCAAGTTTCTCTAACAAGCTCCCTCTCACTTAACAAGCCGCTGACCTCTGATTGTGATTTGAGATCTAAGATTCAGGTTTTGCGCCTAATGAATAGCTGGAGGTCAATAATCAGCTGGGAGTGTTAAGCAACAACCACAACACTCCAGGAAAAGTGTGTGTAAAACTCAGACATGGAAGCAAACCCAAAATTAGCACGGAACCATGTTCTCCTGGGCGGTTCAACCAAAGTGGCACCACACTGTCGTGAAGAGCTACAACATTCATCATGGTGAGGCTCTAGTCAAGTTAATATGTAGATATGAAGAGAAGCATACCTTCCTTTGACAGGCACACACAAGCAAAAACACACAACGTTATCAACAGATCTGAGCTGCACTATAAACCATCACATAACTTCATGCCTCACTTGTAGACACAACACCCTAAGGTGTTAATGGTGCGTATGTTCACGTGGCTCTGCCCGGTCCACGATGCCAGGCAATGCGTTATTTAACAAGACAGAATTATTTAAAACAGATGTGGTGCCTGTTGGTGCGAGATAAAAATAGGATGAAGGGTGAAACTGTGCAAGAGAAAGCCCAGACAGGAGAGGGTGGTGAGAAAATGAGAAATGAGGAGGAGAGGAATCGGAGCAGTGAAGGGCAAGGTGTGAACCGAGTCTGTCACCATCTGGCTACCGTGTGTGTTTTCATTTGTTTCTGTGTGGCCAGTCTGTCTGTGGAGATACACTCACACACACACTACCCAATCCAACACAGACCACAGTATATGTCAGTTATTCTGCAAATGGACAAGAAGTTATCTCACAGAATGACAGCCTGTGTGTGTGTGTGTGTGTGTGTGTGTGTGTTGACACATGCCAGTGTCATGTATGAAGCTGAGGAATTTCTGGAGTCGGATAGGATCCAGTTCTGGGTTGTGGTAATCTTGGTTTAAAGAAAGTTAAGAGGGGAGAGGAGAACAGGATGTGGGAGGACAAGTTGGAAGAGAATCCAAGAGCAACGCACCCTTCCTTTAATTTCACAAATATATTTATTTCATTCTCTGAAGCCTTAAATATGCATCACTAGGCTGTTTGGCTGCACCATTTTCTCATTTAAATGAACAAAAACTTACATCTAAACTCTTGTTCAAAACATCAAACTTTAATAACGCACTGTTTGGTTTTCTGCAGCGCAAAACAACGTCGAGCTGAAAGGAGACGCTTGAGTTTTATCACGTGACCTGAAAAACACCCAGCTGGTGCTAAGACAGACAGAGCAGCGAGATAGTGGTGTGTGTTTTTAATTTATACTTAAAAAAACTGAAAAAAAGAAGCAAATTAGCTGATGAAAGATGACATTTTTTGACCTAAAATGCTTCGTTCCATCCACATTTTTAAGGTGATAAGTGGAGGGGGATGAATATGAGGTTCAAGCAAAGGAAATGAGCATAAATGTGGAAACTATATGGGAACTGGCTTCAGCACATCACCCAAAAAGAACTTAAACAGACTGAGGCTGAATTCCAAGTGTGTTTAAGGTAAAAGCAATTTCCTTTAATATCAGCGAAACCTTCTCCAATAGCTACAGTAAACATGTGCTCATGCATTGGGGGGATATCCAATATCATATTGCAGTAACATAAGACACTGGAATGCAGAGGGGAATGTCACCGTGTGAACAGTGGGTTAATCTTTACATACTAGTTATAATATGACACAGGCTTCACAAACAGCATGTCTGCGTTTGTTCCAATACACGTGTGCAAAGGTTAAACACCTTCATTTCATTTGTGTTTAATGAAAACAACAAGTGGCGTTCACAAGGCAATGCTAAAAAAAATTTATTTAACCTAAACTGTGTGTGTTGAAAAAAATAAAAATAAACAAAGCTGAAATCGAAAAGGTGAGAGCAGAGGTGACGAAAAGTGGGGAAACCAGCTCTTTTCTGGCTTTAAAGCGAACTTCTAAAAACAGCACAGGCAACAGGATGAATCTTGTCAACGGCGTGATGAAAGATGCACACTTCAAACTGCAATGACTGAACTACACAAAGCAAAACACTATAACCTGATCATGTCCAACTTAAATTTAAATTAGCAGTGTTTTACTTCTACTAAATGGTTTCACTGATGAGAAAGGAAATGAGAGAGAGAAGTGTGATGATGTGAAACTCTCTCATCCTGTTATGGGCAGAAGATCTGGTCTGTGATAAGAGATGTAAGTTTTTAATCTGATCATTCACTTTCTAATCCCCTTTGACAGCAAGGTCATTTCACTGTGTTACGTGCAATTATTGTGTCGTTTTCTCAAGTTTGTTTCTCGACAGGGAACAGAAAAAAAACCCACCTGGCTTCAGGGAGAGGATGAACTTTCAAACTGTGCTCAAAAAATTTTTCTTTACATATCATTTCAACCAACCAACCAGAATTTCTACATGCACAGTTATTGCTAACATTTACAGTAAACACTGGTGCAAATGCTAATGAAAGTGCCACTGAAAATGAAACAGGCTGTTCTCACGAGCTGCTCTGATCTTGGCAACAGTTTCAGCAGAGGAAATAGTCAGGGGGTCGAGTTTAAACATGACGTATTATAGTTTTTGTTTACAATGAAAAACAAGAATAGAAACGGGCTTTGTGGCGCACTTGTTGCAGAAGGGAATAGGTAAGCGAGGGTGCTAACTCGAATGCATCCCAGTCTCTTGACACACTTCTACAAGTTTACAGTTTAATACTTCACAGGTTTAAAAATAATCGGTGTGCATGTGTGCAGCTGAACAGAACTGACCAGGCCCTGTGGAGCACACACTGAGCTCCTTTCAGCTGAAGTCACAATCAGTTCATTCAGCAACTTCCATCAATGAGCCTTTCTTAGTGAGCCAAAATCACACACTTGTGCACACTCACTTACATGCAGACATACATACGTTGGAGCTTTATTTTCTCTTATCTAGCAGATGTGGAACGACGCTTTGCAAAAACCCGACATATGAAGTTATTTTCTCTGGTGTATATACGCAACTCACTGAAATTCACTGCCATTTGCACTTGCATGCAGGCTCCAATCTGTAAAAACAACCTGAAAAAGCCAAAGTCGCATCCTCAAAGGCAGGGTCCAGTTTCACACAGCTGTCCTTTCGGGCCTTACATCAACATGGCTCCTTTCTTTTAAGATAATTAAAAGGCTAGTACGTCTTAGAATTGAGCCTTAACAACCAACTGTCCATCAGAGAACTGTGCTGCAATCTGGCTTCAAGCCTGGCGGCCATCATCCAACCATTCAAGCCAAAAAAAAAAAAAAACTTCTAGCAGGACAAGCCAAGCCTTAAGAAGTCATCAAAATAGCTACAGGCATGGGAGCAAGAACAAAACTCTGCACTTTTGTTTGCACTGCATATTTTCATTATGTGACAGTAGAGCTGTTAAGAATCCGTTGTTCGTGTTTGTGATGTAGCTAATGAGGAAAATACACGTTTTTACTGATGGGGCAGCGGGAGTTGGTTATTTTTCCAAAAATCACAAAAACACAGCCTATAAACACAGAGGCCTGTCTGCAGCTGTGGCAACTGAGCCTTGCTTGCTTTCTGTTTACTTTTCATAAAATGACTCATGCCCTATTCTGTAGCAAACTAAACTCAAATTATAGTGATGCCATTGAAGCGAAATGTAAGATACGGGGGTTGTGTGTCACAGCGAAGCATAAAAATATCCATTATGGTCGGCTGGCAGGTTGGCTGTGGTGGGACTCAGTGAGCGTTTCTGGTTTGTGTTACTGACAATATCCAAGGCTGGAGGAGCCTGTGTCAGCAACAACCAAAGCCCAATTCAATCGTAAATGTACCAATCTACTGCAAAGATAGGTACAGAAAATGTTTTCATTATGTTTTGGATTTCCTTTGGACTCGCTCTGTCCCTTGATGTTCTTTGCCTATCAGGGACACTTGCCCGCAAGCTGTCAGCACGCCTGTCTACTCATCAGGATGTTTTCCTGCCAAACCCACCCTCGCTGCTGCCCGGCGCAGCCATCAGTCAGCAGAAACACACAAGACAATCCAGCAAACGCACTTCCTCTGCAACTCCCTTGCTCCTTTCAATCCAAGACCTAACTCAAGCTACAAGCTAGTGCTTGGCCAACTGGGATGCAGTATATCAAAGTAATTGCTCTCTCTTTTCTACTATCCAGTCCCCTTTTACTATTTGGGGCCTATAGCTAAGAAAACCTTCATATATTTCACTTCACTTTTACGGTTTAGTCTTTATTCTCCTGCTGCCACTGTTGCTCTGGAGTCAAATCTCCCTTCACGTTAGACATCAACAGTTAATGAAGATGCATCAATTGTAGTAAGAAACCTTGAGCTTTGTCCCAGGCTAGATAGGAGTTAGTCACAGTCACAGCAGTGTCTGGGTGAGCATACATTTTAATTAAAGCCCTACTTGTACATCTCTGGGGACAAGTAGCCTCTTCCTCTCTGGATAAGGACAAGGTTACGAACAGTACACTTACGGTATCATGTGTATCTGACTTCTCCTCAAAAAAAATTACTGCACACATATTCTACCTATTAATTATCATGTTTATTTTCCCATATCCCCCCCCCTCTCTCTCCTTCTTCAGATCCGGTCTTGACCTGCAGCCCACGGCCAAGCAAAATATTCTCACCATCTGTCTTGGTGCGCTGAAGGTTTACAGAGAGCCCCGCAGCGTCACTGCTTCAAATGACCTATGAAATCCAAAAAACGTAAAGAATGGACGTGACATTTATAGTGTTAATACCTTGTGAGAGATTACATTTGGGTGTATTATTAAAGTAAGGTTGCGTACAATCTTGGCAAAGAAATTTACTAAGTATAAAGACTTATCAGGAAATTAAAATCAAGACATTTGACTGTGCTTGTAGGATTATGTCTGTCGGGATAATATCACTCATTGCTGAACACATGCATGACACAATAAAAATGTCTTTAGGCGAACTGGCATTAAGCCATGTGATGTTTGAAAGGTAGTTCTCCTCGCGGGTGCTGGAGCGCTCTGCCACAGTCTGACTTACGTCAACAGGGATAGAAACCAGATGGGTGAGAATGATGATAAGAACTCTCCACGGGAAAAAAAAATCCCCTCACCTCAAAGCTGTTTAGTTTCTTCTCCCAGTCCCCTGCTATTAATTCCAGCAGGGCTTTCTTTCAGCACAGTTTTTGTCAAGCAGATGGCAGAAGAGTGTGATTTTATTGCTTGGAGATAGTCCTTTAAAATTTTATGTTTTTAATTCACAATTTGGCAGAAAGGAAAATAAGAAACTGAAATAACTCAACTCTTCTCTGGCTTGTGAAAGTACATGGCGGTAATTCGAGCTGTGTTTACATTTTTTTGCTTTTCATGGTCACCTTTATCAGCAGCTATGAAGGCTTCATACCAGAGAGCATGCTGTGTCCTGCTGTTCAACTGCATTTCAAGAAGAAGAGAAGACACAGCTTGAGTTACACCAACGTGCAGCACATCACAACTACAGAAATCCCTGTAACACTGACACAATGTTTAGCATTTTATTCTATCCTCAAACGGGCAACTAGGAAGATTAGAACTGATATTGTTCCCCAAGGCTAAATTAAATAGTCTCTGCAATGTTTAATAGGCAAATCACACACAGGATGTTTTCTGAAAGCCCAGAAAAATCACACTGCTAGCTCCTCAGTTTTAGAATCGATGGTGCCACTTTCATGGACGCTGCCTAAAGCAAATCGCTTCTTAAATGAAAAGACACAAAGACCCCCCTCAGTGTGCACTGCATGTTGGTTAACCCAGCAACTGCTAAGCTTATAAGTCCACTGCTTGAAGCAAATCCAGGGCAACATATACTGTACTTTTTGTACATTTGGTACATTCTGAATCCGTGCTTTTAACAACACCTGGTTGGGATCTCATGTTTACTATCTCCATGGTAGTAAAGGTATCAGAAGGCTGTTTATGCAAACTAATACACAGCTTGTAATCAGATAATATGATATGTAAATGTACGACTGACATAAGGCTAAATATTGCTGATGTCTGGATAGCACAACTTCCCCTCAAGGAAAGAGAAAAATAAAAAATACCAGCGAGCAGCAGGACAGCTGGGAGAGGCTTCGCCCCCCTTCGACTGTCCACCAATCACGTTCCCTCCTTCAGATTATCATTAAACAGCTTAGTGCACTGGCAATACGTCAAAGCCCAGTTCTTCCACACTGCCAGAAGGGAGAAGATCCACACACAGACCCAGACATACACACACACACACACGCATATGTCCAACTGAACTGTTGAATAAACACCATGTTGGCAAAATACCTGTTAACAGTGACAGCAAGGAACTTTGGGAAATCAAACTGGCAACCCCCTGGTGAGAGATGTTGAAAATGCCTACAGGCTGCTATGAGGACAATGGCCTGTGCAGCACATGTGTGTGTGTGTGTGTGTGAGCACTTTACGGCTCACAGCCCACTGGAGGGAGATAATTACACTGAGCAGCGGAGGGGAATATATTCACAATGTTGTACCATTTAAAAAAAAAAAGCAATTACAGTCTTGTAAAGGATGGCGGTGGGTGCGTTTTGTACTACACCTCGTGCTATAATGAGGTCTGTAAATCTCACAACTGGGCTGCTTTGTTTCCTCCTTGGAGAAGCAGGCTGATAAAATGGAAATGGGCGACCACATATGGCAACACACTCTATCTATGCTTTGCCAGTGAGTAAAGGTTGTTAATATCACATAGATCAATCATTATTAATCATGGAAGATCATTATGAGCTGCATCAATAATTCTGTAGGTCTCATCCACGGCACTATAATAAAGGGTACAACAACATAACCAAAACTGAATATATAAACACGTTAACGTACTTTTGATAGTGTGTTAACATAAATATACATGTGGTTCAATATCCCTAACTAATCAAATAATGGTAAGTGTAAATAAAAAATATCTCTAACGTTTTCATAAACCTCAGCTCAACAGCATCCATAACAGAGTTTTTGTAGCTCCTCACCTCATTTAACCTCACAGCTAAGATCCAGCTATTAAAAGCAAGTGACTGATGCCTAAGTCTGGCATGTGTTTTTGTTTGTGTGTGTGTGTTTTTGCACGTGTTGCTGAAATGGGTGATTTACGAGGGGGGGCAAAAAAAAAAAAGGGTGTGGAAACACAATTGAATAATTTAACTAGGCCTGTGGTGAACACATGTGTGTGTGTGGTTATGAGGATACAGATGATTTACAAATAAGGAATAGCAGTTTAATTACGCGTCAGCCAAAAGTCTTTGATGTAATTAAAACTGGATAGCGACAGATCATACCATAAACACCAATTTTCAGATGAAAGTGAGTCTCTTTGTAGGCATCCCGACTGAAACTGCACCGATAAGCTAAAAAGCACTAAATATATCACCCCGTCTATTTGAAAGCATGAAAACAACACTTAGATCAAATGCATCAGACATAGTAAAAGCGGAGTAATCGCAGTGATTCATAATGGGATGCAGGACTGGAAATTCCCAGTTGTGCATGTACAGAGGTCCACATCATTTACAACAGGGAGAAATTCCGAGAATGATGAGACTTAAGCGTGACAGAAAGAAGGAAAGAGAATTATAACTAAAGCGAGACTAAAGAAGCATGAAGGTAGAGGAAGGTGGGACTTTTTCTCCCAAACATCACCTTTCGGGCTACATTCCTCTGCTAGTTTCTCAGAGAAACAAACAGCTGGAGATCCGGGGACACAGCAGGGGAGACGCCATTGAATTCCACTGGGGCTTGTGGAAAACGTCCAAGCGGAGATGAGGAGGGAGCGAGGAAGGAGATTAAGAAGCACTTCACCTATTGAAAGAGTGCAGCATGCTCCCACACACTCACTCAACGACGTCAGAAGAGTTAGAAGCGAAGCTACGGGGCCTGGTCCTGGAGTGAAGCAGCTCTGCAGCCTAAAAAGGGTTTCATTGCAATCCGTAGTTAACACTTAGCAAGAGGGAAAAATCTCATTTAGGATATTGGAGCTGACGTGTAAAGCTCCAGGCTAACGTCTTAGTATAGTCCTGTGTGCAATTATTTTCTAATTCAAAACACTGGTACCATATTAACAACAATGGACTCTCATTTTGTATAATTATGTAATTTCAGTCAACATTTCACTCTCCAAGTATACGACAGCTGAAATTACAGCTGCATCCCTAAAGCAAACCAAAACTATGAAAACAAGGAGACTGAATGTGGTTTATGATGTGAAAAATAGCCACTGTTTTGCTTTCAGTAGCCTTTTTTTGATCCCCTAGTAGGGAATCACGCTCATCTTCCTCTCACACAATCTACCTTACAAGTGATTTTATCACCTGTGCTGAGGGAAAACCCTAACAGACAAACTATTCCACTCCATCAAGAAGATTTACAGCAGCAGAGACAGCTGGAACAGAGAGAAAGCCACAGGACATAATAACTCTACACTTATAGACCTGTCTAGCTCCCACTAGACAAGGTACAGTGAAAGGCTACTTACTTTTTTAGTGACATTTTGTGCTTCTCTACCTTTGTGCTTGCTCTTATATTCTTATATTAAATTCTTATATTTCCAGTGTGTAAGAGAGGAAGAAAAATAAAAGTCAAGCCTCATAACCCAGCACAAACTGTATGATTATGAAAAACAGGACCATCGCCTGCAGCTAAATGCTGCGTCCAACACCAACTGATATCACTAAATATAGTAAGTGTAGCCTCTATTTTATTCCCAGACAACCTCAGTCAGATTCAACAGGAGCTCCTCACTAGTTCTGGCTACAGCCCAGGGCGTCTGGTAGTGATGATAAACCTGAAAGCAATTGTCCAGCAGCTGATGTTCATTTTCCATTGTATTCACGACAGGAGCAAGGTATCACCATGCCCAATTATAGCAGTGTCGATGACAAGAAGGTTAGACATGATTATAGCATGTTAAACATCGAAGTACCACAAAAGCCTCTCAAATACAGGAAATAATTAATATCCGACTTGTAAGAGAGGAATGACAAGATAAACAGCAGTGAGAATTTCACCGCCTCGACAGCGACTGCACGCTGTTCCAAACCAACTTGTTATTCACAAAAAATTGTTATGGGGGTTTTGTGTTGCACAGTGAAGTGGAGGTACAGTGATTATCCTAAATAGGGCCCAGCTCTTCCACTGTTGTCTGGACTGGTCTCCCGCACTGGGGACCTCAATCACTGCAATTACAAAAAAAAAAAAAAAAGCATTCAATCTGCGGCCAGGCAAAGTGGACAGTGTTTGCTTATTAACTGGCTGCCAGCATGATGTGAAAGTCTCCTATGGAGAATGGATGTGATTCTGTATGCCTTTTTCTCTCCCTCCCAGTGCTGCGATCGTTCCTTTTCTTTATCACAGCGAGCCCAACGCCATGTCTCTTTTTGGTCCCTCTTTCTTTCCTGCTCCCCATCCTGTTTGCTCAGTACTAGTCAACCACTCTAAGAGCAATAATCTCTCCATCTACTTCCCTCCTTCCTTGCTCGAAGGCAGCTCCGTCTGTGGACCTGTCTTTGAACTCTGCACGTCTAAATGCTTCCACGTGGCTCCACGTGCACACGCCCACTTTAACAGCAAAGTAATAAAATGCATGCTTCTACTGAAATCCTACAACAGTATTACTGCACCTATTTGTTCATGTCTTAAAGTAATGTGCTACCTAGAAAGCAAGAGATTGGCGAACAGTTTTCCGCTTTCAACCTGATTAACCTGTTTACGGTACGAAACTTTGGCTCCATCTGCTCCACAGGCAGGTCAATCTTTGGGGTCAGCTACAGAAGGAAAAATAAGGAGTAGTAGATGAGAGGAAAGTTCTCAGAAGTCCCTCTCTGAGGTCTGGGACCGCAGGAATGAGACAGTGACTGCCAAACATTACATAATACAGAACAGTTCCTCAGTGTGAGACTCAGTGCAACTACTGCTCATCCACATACATTACTGTGGACTTGCTACAGAATACAATATATAACATTTGTTATTACATAACAACTCCATTTGCTGCAGTTACAATTCATTGTCCTCTACGCTCTGCCCCTTTAGTTACTATCTCTACATATATCAGTCTTTACAGTACATTATTGCACTATGCAATCATACCTGTAGCCAATACACTACCAAAAATGCATTATTTCACAAATACATTTAAAATACCTACATTCATCTCATTTCTAGAAAACTGAACAACTATTGCCAACAGATTTTATTATGTTTTGCAAGCTAATTAACTGTAAATGAAGTTAACAAAAACTAAATTTCCCATTATTTTGTCCTAGATGGTTTCAAACCAAGAACTCAAGTTTATTTTTTTATTGTTAATAGTTCTAAACTAAGCGAGCCTGAAAAGAAAGCTGTACCTAATCATGTCAATGTTGGTGATTGCTGGATTATCTATGTATTTAAATGATTAAAAAACAATTCATTTTATCATGTTCATTCAGCATTTCTACCCATGAAAGAATCACCTGAAGGAAAGTTATTATGTCTTCAGGTCTAATCCAATATTTATTTTACTAGGATTGTCATTAACCCATCTTTGAATGTGTAGGACTGCAGGGCAGGTTGAAGCAAGCGTGCTCACATCAAATGTATATAGCACAGCTACTGTACATGTTCATGCACATGGACCTATAAACTCAGATATCCATTTAATATGGTTAAATGTGTCCCTGGTGAGTCCATATAAACAGCATCAATGTAGGTTTTGTATGTTAGGGCACTGGATTTAGCAGGGACTGGGGAGCTGTAACACACACAGAGCAGGTCTCTGCAGACAGTGATGAATGAGGCCTGTCAAAGATGTTGTTGGTTCTGTAAGTGCTCCCACAAAGCAAGAGGAAGGGAAGAGAAGAGAAGTTGCTGAGTTGTCTCGGCAATGCTGGGACAATGAATCATAAACCTTTAGACATCACAAAACCAGCATTTGAGCCTCACCCTGAAATAACTACATTTTACTGTCTTGAAACATCACCTTGGCTCTGCCTACGCATCCCCACCACTTAACTTGCCAGGACCACTGCCAACTTTAGAAGTCATAAAGAATCACAATCATAATTTAGTTTCACTCTTTCCTGTTCTGTCTTTTCTTTCTCTTATGTAAATGACAGAAAAAAACATTGATAAAGGAGACAACGGGGGGG
>OMLM01011886.1:16500-27087 GCA_900302695.1 Helostoma temminkii
GGGGGGGAATAAGTAATTACTGGCTGAGTTTTAACATGCTTCAGGGTAAAATATTTCAGCACAGGACATAAAAACATCTCCAAGTTTAATTTGAGGATTCTAACTTACTCTCATAAACGAACCTTCTGGTTCTACGATGAGAGGTTGCATTAAAACTGATTTCTTCTGCTCATGTTAAGGCCGAGGCCTCAATGGTGGAAAGACAACAATAAGACATTCCTACGTAATGGTAGAGAGATGAGACACAGTGAAACCACAAATGTGTTTTTATGTGAAAGTCTGTCTTATAGCTTTTCAACCACATGATGCAAAGACTCTGAACTGTTTTATATACACACTCAGACCAAAAAGGCACGAAAACTTTGCAGAATTAAACAAAAGTAATGGTTAGTCAGTGTGTCTTTGTTCTGTTTCTTTGTTATCTTTACAGCTTTCGTTAGCTCACTGCTCCTTTTGTCTTTCAGGACACATCTCACTCCCTAGATATCCATTTGAAATGTCAACTGCTCCGCAGGGCTAAGGGTTCAGCGTGTATATGTGCGCTTGTGCATAATGTAGCAGGGGACTCAGGGTTCATTTATCGTAGGTACTGAAGGACTGATGTTGTCTATATGGCAGTTCTGTCATCCTAATCCTCATAACCCTCCCCCTCCCTGTAGTCCTGAATCTTTCCCAGCTACCTTTTAGACAAAAAACACACACACACACGTAACGTTAGAAACCACACAGATCATAAAGTCACAATCCAATCATGCAACACCCTCACAACGCCTCACAGTGACCTGAACGCACATACATTCAAACACACGCCCTTGACCATTCGCTTGAGCTATCGGGCGCTCTGTTGTCGGCGTCCACTGAGAAAATAAGTCTTGATGTGGTTATGTTGGATGGTGTTGCAGGGATTAAGGTTAAGTAAGCATGCTGGCCAAGACAGAGCAGGAAAAATATTAAGCAACCAGACACCACAGATTCGAAGAGAAAGGAAAAAGGGCCATGTACTCCATTAGTAATGGATTATCTTTGAGACTAACCGGGAAAGCTCTGCGCACTCATATGTGGCTCCATATGCAGCTCTTAACCACTACAGGTATTATATATGCACCACATGAACCAATTAGATTTTTCAAGCGAGGGGAGGTCCACGGGGAACAAGACTTAACGGATTCAACTGCTCTCCAGGGAATCAGCACGACTTCATCTTTGTCATCATAACACAGACCCAGTCCTGGAACAAAAAAAAAAAAAAAGATACTGCAGAGGTCTGAGCTACAGCTGCGGGTGATATCATGAAGGCCCGCTTGAGAACAGATTTGTGCAAATCATGGCTAAATGTGAAAAACACCAGGCTGGATGTTGTTTCCTGTGTTTCCAGAACAGAAAAGATCAAAACATGCAATTAAAAACTCAGTGTTCGACTGCTTTGTTCTGCTTTCCTGACCCTCTCATGACATTCGCTAATAATATAGACAACACAGATTATTACCACAGCGAAAATACCTATTCCTTTTGAGCGTAGAACATTATCTGTGCTCTTTGGTCAGATTGTTTAGTCCAGTCACATCTACAGTATTGCTAAATTAAGGAGAGATAAGACTGCTATGATTTCCTAATACATCTTTAGCTAAATAAGTGCCTGAATGTCTAAAATCAATTTTAAAAACAGGTTTGAGTCATGTTCAGTCACTTGGTCCCTTTCTTTGAGTTTTATTGGTCTCCACACAAACCAAAATGGCTTCCTCTGGAAATTTCCCCTCTGTCACTGATGCTGCGACGCCAAGATAAACTGAGAATCTGATGTCGGATGTATTTACTCTGACAAGTTTATCTCTGACATGAAAGTAAACAAGTCAGCTCGGACAGTTTAAAACTGTAACAAAAAGAAATCTCACAACTAAAACAACAGCATCTAAAGAGCATACGATGTGTATATGTGATGCTAGATTGGTGGTTGGTTGTGAGAAAGAAGAAGAGATGTTCTTGGCTTGAGCTCTGAGTCTGCACACAGTTAAATCAAATGAAGTTAGAGCAGAGTTTTTGCAGGTACTAGTTCTGTATTATGTTAAAACAGCTGAAAACAGCGCAAATCAAACGAGCGACACACATCCGCCATTATTCATAGGGCAAAAAAATACACACACATACAGAGCACATCCTCTCTACCTTCAATTATTTACCAGGTGGGAGTGAGCAACAATGTTCAGCACTCACACACTCCCCTAACATGCTGCTTCCATTGCACATTAATAATGTAGCCTCCAAGTGCCAGTGTGTGTGTAGTCATGTGATCTCTAATGCACTGCGTGAAGTGTCTGGTCACTATTTACATAATGTATACTCATAATGGACATTTTCTCAAGTTCAGGTCAGAAAAAAGAACAGGAGACTAAATATGAAACATATTAACAATAATTTAAACACACTATCACAAAAGCTGCATTTGATTTAAGTAGTATTCAGTTTGATGATTATAAAAATCTGGAGGATCACGTTTTGCTCTAATGGATTCCACATATTTCCTCATGGGAATCTGGCTAATAGAGTTTGTTCATGATGCTGAGCAAGGTCCATCTTCCCAGCTGCGAACCTGAGGATGCACCAGACAATAGCATAAGAGCTCTGACATGAACGATCCAATAAATACAACTACATTCTGTTCTATAGCAGAATTTATTGACCCATCCTGACTGTACAGTATAAGATTTATAAGCTCTGAAGGCAAAGTTTTTGTTTTTATGTATTATCAGCCCGTTCCATTTCATGTTTGTACAAACTGATGGAAGCATGACACCAGACTAAACTTTAGCTGGAAAGCAAAGAGTCCAAGCCCTGTGTCAACACAGATCCATTTCAGGCAGATACTGACTTCATGAAGTGGACTCACTCAGATTAGACCGATACCCATTAAACATTCATATTTTCTGTTCTCCGCCACTCTGCTCTATAAATGCAGAGTTAATACTCATCGCTACCTGTGTTTGTTGACTGTAAAGCCCTTCGCTATGTTAATATTTAACAGAGCAGCTCACAGGCATCTAACATTACCAAAATGGGAATTTTACTGTATGTTACTTCAAGTGCATATATTTTAATTTGAAAAGTTAATGCTTCTCTTCTTTGCATCTAAGGATTTTATCGCACCTATTCACAGCTGATAACTGGCTTAGTTTAACGTTAGTGTAAGCTGCAGGCTTATCTCCCGATTCACACATTAGACTACACCTACAGCACAAAAACTGTGGAAGCCATTGTAATACGAAAACAGCAGTTTGGGTGAGTCAAGGATCACAGACAATTCCTCCCTTATTTCACTGAAACTGTGAACAGAAGAGAAAGCTTTAATTAATTTGGCTTTTTTGCTTCCCATGTTTTTCTGCTCACTTCCCGCTTTATTTCTAAATTCACTTCTCTGGGTTCATCCTCATCTTTGTTTTTCTTCAGCCGTGTCATCCATCCAACCACACAATCTCAACCTAAACAGTTGTGTGCGAGTCTAGTATTATTATTGTATCATCCTGCTTATGTCAGCTGATACTTTATGCTCCTCTGTAGTCTTAACAGTGACCCGAAGATTAAGAACATCAGAAGATTGAGTGAAGAGATCCTTGTTTTGAGGAGGACTCCCGCTGTTTTGTTAAGAACAACAAGCTCCAAATGCTAAAATGCTAAAACACACACACAGATGACATCCTATGCAGGAAACAGAGACCAGTCCTGGGTCACGCTGTCCTTTCAGCCACAGACACTCTAACAGCCACATACATACTTTGCATTTTCAGAGCCAATTATGGCTCCTAAAACTGGCTGCTCTAAGAGATGAATGAGCCAGCTGACACAGTGACTCTCTCTGGATTCTTTCTTAATTATCATCATAAAAATTCCCCAAATTCTAAGCTGATAACACAGTGAGTGGGTTTTCTAAAAGGCATGACACCAAACTCTCAGCTTCCGGCAAACGTTTTGTTTTTTTAATTCAGAAAATAAAACCAAATACCAAAACACCATAGCAGTAAATCTCCTGTTGGCACAGCTTTTTAAAAGATCTATTTCCTTAAACAGCATTAGGAAGTCAGGGAGCTACTTTAGACATACTCGTCTCAGAATCACTTGTATGCAAGCACACACTCATGTTAGAGGTCACTGGATGAAAGCTTTAACGTGGGGACAATGTTGGGAGTGACTGAAAATAAAAAAGGCAGACAGTGGCAAGAAATGAAAACAAATAATGACAGAAAGGGAGAAAAGCGTTGCAGTGTTTTCTTGTGTCTATGAGGGAGGATTAGGAGCCTGTAGGTGTGGTGAGCTCAGACAGGAAACTGGCTTCTATCCCACTTCCTGTGTATCCCCAGAAACTGGAAATATAAGATAAGACTCAAGGTGAATGCAACATAATGAGTCATCTTAAACTGCGAACAGCTGATGAACAGCGTAAGGAGCGAGGACATCGTATTTGAATATCCTGTCTGATAAGCCACACATTCATCAGCTTTTTGAATATATGTATAATATCAGTCCATAAAGCTCCATAAAAAGATGAGACAGAGAACTCTTTATATTAAAGAGAATCAGCAAACAAGGTAGCTCATCTGAACGCTGATATTTTGGGACTGGATCAAACTGGGTTTAAAACAATCATCCTGGCATCCTTCCCAAGTAGTACTGTATGTAGATGCTTGGCACAAGATGAAGATGAGAAGAGAAAAAGAATTACACTCAGGATTTACAACAAATGTTGTGTTTAGGTTTATCTTGACAACACTGGCTTTTAAATTAGTGTTAATTCAATTCTGAGGCAGTGGTTTTTGGTGGAACAGGTAGAGTAAATATGGCTTTACATCACCCTCAACACTCAAATGCCTTCCAGCGCACTCACGTTCAATCACCCATATAGCAGATGCAGACGTTCACACATATTACTCACAGATATCTGGAAGACTTCCTGTGTGTCATCGAGCATCTGCACCCTTAAGGAGACCTGTCTCCCTGGAGGCTGAGTAGGAGGACGCAGGCCTGGCTCCAGGGTGGACACCCCAAAACTTTCAGGAGCGCCCAGCCTCTGTCCGGCTGTAGATGGCCCGTCGGCAGGTTCGACCATGATGACAGACTCTACAGTACAGGGCTCTCGAGCTGCAGGGACCTCTGTTCACGTCTGGAGGAGAGAGGGAAAGAAGATGCTTCAAACCAGCAAAGCCAACAACGTCTGCAATCAAAAGCGTTGAGGTATTTTTGATTTGATTGATAGCTGGCAGTTTTTCGTTAGAAGGCATTTACTCACACAGGCCTCATCGTAAATAGCACAGTTGCATCACATCCTGTGTGTGGGTGAACTTATATTCACAACATATTTCTCTGTTTTCTTTCAGGATTCAACTGGTTTTTCTGGCTCTATGCTATGAGAGAAACTTGCTTAATTAGTTCAAGAAGTCCATGAAAAGTCTTGCCACGTTTATTCAGTCTAGGTTAAATTGGTCTTGCACAATGTAAAAACCACACAATATTGATTTTTTATTGGTCGGGATGATGGAGTCAGTGTACAAACCGCAGACTAGCAGCGCCTCAAACTGCATGACAGCTAACCTAGACAGCAGCCAATACACAACCAGACACACTCGCACCTTTTTTTTTTTTGTCTCACACCTTGATACACACGTTTATTCCAGTAAACATGTACACAAGCAAGTTGGATTTACCAAGTTTCCTACAAAGCAAATCTAGGACTCTGCGTAAGACCAGTTCAGACTTGAACAAAGCTTCACAAATAGGGCATGCGAGACACGGTCTGAAAACACAAAGATAATCACCCCTCTCTCTTCATTCACATTAACACACAGAAACTTTTCAGCGCCCCCCCCCCACCTCCATCCCACACTTGATAAACCTCAAAGCCCAGACAATAATATCCTCTCAGACGGCTGGTGACATCAGGGTTGAAGAATGTTTCAGAAGACAGTGAGGGGTAATGCAGGGTTGAGGGTTGCCCACCGCTGCACTGTCCAGACAAACAAACACACTCCTTTAGATCAATATTTCCCACATTCTTGAATATCTCTCTTCATGTGTGACTAAATACAAATTAATCTCTCTATTCCTTCGTCTTTGTCCTCTCTTGGGCTATAGTCATACAATGAATCATTCATTCTCTGGGCATGTCAGTTGTTGGAGACTTATACTGAACATCCCATTGAATGACAGGTCTTTAGATCTTTCCTTGACACAATTTTAAAACTGCTGCCTCCTTCCACCCACTATGGTGAAGCTTCTGTGGACCATTTACAATGGGGGGAGGGGAGCAAAGATGCTGCCTGTGAATTAAAGTTGAGACAGTGAACAGCTTCTTTTCTCTGTTTTATAGCATTCAATTTAATGTTTTTGAATTTTAGACTGCTGCTGACGCAAGAAAAAAGAACAATGTAACGATGCCATTTTGGAAACTGGCAGTTTTTACTACATTCTGACATTTTATAGACCAAAAGGTTTAAGTCACAGTCCAGTGGAGCTAACACAATACCTGTGAATTCCTACAGAGCTGCTGCTCTGAAGGTGACTTCTGACCTCTGGGTGTGAAAGAGGACAGACGAAACAAACTTCCCCTATGTAAATCAGACACAATGCCTTTATGGGTTCCCTTTAGTTCGCGCGTAATCAAGTACTTGAATTGTGAACGAATTATTTACCTGCAGAATCAACCACGGTGCTTAACAGCTAAATAACACACATGCAAAGCAGACACACAAAAAAAAAGACATTATCTCTTACTAATCCCTTCACCTGCACACACAAACCAGCACCTCTCTTCACCTCATGTGTGACAAAAGCTGAAACTGGAGCCCAGCCAAGGAAGTGAGCTGACAATAAAGGGACCTGACATTCAAGTTACTCATTACACCTGTGGGAACATTTGTTTGTCCTCGTGTGCTACTTCCCCAATGCACTGAAACGAAAGCTCAGTTGTTTATTAGTAGTTCATTACCACATTTAGACATTTCATTGCTTGAATGGGCTGTTTTTGTAACTCTACACTCCCGCAGTTGTTTCTCTTCAAAGCAAACCATGTGTCAACTCCAGGCCAGTTTTATAGCTCTAGCTAATCATTCAGTAACAGGCAGGTGCCAAAAGCCCTGACAAACATCTCTGCACATTCTGCAGAGAGCAGGGACTGTCTGTGGCCTACACGTCTCCATTTCCACAACACAAAACTCATCAACAAGCAGCCTGCGATGCCGCAATGCACAGCAGAGCTACAGCTAGAGTTCAGCGAGTTTTCCCTCAGAGACACAATGTTGACTGGATTGATTTAAGATCGCAAGAATAACGCGCTGGCGGTTAATTTAGCGTTTCTCCGTGTTTCAGATCAATTTTCCAACTAAATAAATCACGAGAATGGAAATTTGGAAGCAGAAGATTCATCATCTTCTCAGTAGGGGCTGGGAGGATTGCACATGGAGTTAGCGGAGCAAGAGAGGAATACAGAGCGAGCTGGTCACACAGGCACAAAGGAAGCTACTGTGGGAGCTTCCAGCAGCAGGGCTTTAGTTCAGAGGGACCCAGGCCTCTCTTAAACAGCCTTTGAACTGGCGTTAGTTGAAAGTTTCTTAAGAGTTTGTGAGAGGGAACCAAGGCCCTGGGAATCGGATATGAGCATCTGTAAACAAGCTTTAAGTTTAAAGGAATTAACCAATCTGGTTTGGGTCATTTTGCTATTATGGAATTTACAGGGTAGTAAAAGTGAAAATAAGGCGTAAGAATCTGACATTGCATAACCGGGGTAAGAATATTCACATGAAAGTTGCATAACAGGCTATGTTTTCCACTCTAAATCGAACAAGTCAACCCTTATGACAAAGAAACTCAATCAGTGCACAGGTCAACAGTGCGACAAAGAGGATCAGGCATCACAGGCTGAAAGCAGATGAAGAGATGTTACTTACTGTGTGAAAAGCAACACGGGGGGGGTTTCCACTGTTAATCTCACTGAGCTCCAAGTAAAGCAAGACTGTCGCTAACAATTAGCATTTCACTAATATGATGGTTATTTTGTCCATTAGTTGATTTGGACAAAATTCCCTGTGTGACAACCTAAAGCTGCAGATGCTCTGTGCCAGCTTGTGCAATGATATTTTGTTAGTTGCCACATATAATTCAGTAAACAGCACCCGGCTGTAAAGTGGCCGACACGCAGAGAAGCATCAACTACGAACAGACGAGCACAGTTGAGACGAACATCAAGGTTACAACACAGTACATCTGTGTACATCTTTATCAAGGTGACACTCTCCACTGGTCCAGCCAATAAAGCTGCTCTACTGCCCTCAGGAGAATTTCTATTGTGAGGTTGTGTGTGGGGGATAAAGGGAGAGCAACACCAATTCTACTGACGTCCTAGTGGTGGTATTGATTTTGAAAGTGAATGGGGGGAACTGGGGCGGCACAATATTAAGGAGACCACGCTTTGACAAGACAATGCCAATTATGATTGCCGTCTCCTTCTGACCCTGTGCTCTGACCTTATGCAAAACGAGCATGTGTCCCCCGGAGATCAATAAAGGAAAGGGATTTACATGTCAGCTGGTGGTGACCCCTAATAGGTACCATCCTTCTGTAGGGGGGTGTTGTCCAAGCTTTGGTTGTGGCAATACCAGGACGTGCTAGGACATGCATGGACACAGCAGCTCTGTCAGTACAGTAAAAGCTATTTAAAGTCAAGCACATACAGAGTCCAGTTGGCACAGCACAAGCCCCAGAATGTAGGTTAGCAGAGTAATCCTTTAGGCCAGAGTTAAGATGTCAGCAGGCCGAAGCAACCTTCTCGCACTCAAGTGACTGGGCTTGTGTGCTCTGTTCAGTATTAATGTGGCTGGGGCCACGTTTTGGCAATGACAAGTTCAGGCTGTGATGGGAGGCTGTGGATGAGAAGCAGCATAAACACAAAACAGCAGAGAATAACTGAGGACGGGGGCAGAGGCAGCTGCACGAAAAACACACTTTAAACTAAAAACGCGCACGTCTGTAAGTTTGGTTACAGTGTTGCGTTACATGTAAAACGTCTGGAGCACAGAAGCTCTGCAGGACCTCCTGAAGCTCAGCCGATTAGGGAAATGTACAGACTGGCTGCTATCGAGGCTCACCGAACAGCACACACTGTTGCCTTTAAGCGTTTAGTCTTTAAACTGGGGGCGTATATCGAAACAAATCTGGGTATATCTAAACATAAGTGTGCACAGAACGAGGGATACCAGGAAGGCTACGTGTAACCTCGCTCATAATCCGGATAGCGTGATTTCCTCACCCCCTCTTTCCTCAGGATCCACAGATTGTCCGTCAATAGGAGCCTTTATGTCCAACGCGCACGGTAAATCCCACAACCGCGGTGCCAAGTTCGGGTTTGGTGGTCCTCTGTTCGCAGGTGAAGCACTGCCTCTCAGGTGGGACGCGGTTTCTGTGCGGCAGCCATCGGAGTAAATGCGGGGAAACCGTGCGCTGAGCTTTTCTAACTGGAACAATAAGGAGCGACACGCCGCCTCCAGCGCTGACTCCCCGACTGCTCCGCGTCAGGCAGAGAAAGTGCAGCGAGGGCGGCTCCACGGCGCCATCACACGGTGGTTTGGGTTCAGGTCGCAGTGCAGTAAAATATCAGTATTTCCATTCTATCTGTGCTTCAGTAAACTAATGAGGTGAAATTAGCCAACAAAATGAGTACACATAATGCAGTATTATATGTAATGTGAGTATCATACTGCATAAGTGACGCCAATACATGTGTACTTTTACTTAAGTATAATTTTCACTTTTACTTTACTTTTTAAATTTTTTTATATTCATTTACTGAAGTAAAACGGCAACAGCATAGTGTAGAAAGTAAAATATACTGCATTTAAACCGTTACCTCACTAAAAGCATAAAAGTATTAGCTTAAATGATACTCAAAAGTACCAGAAGTAAAAGTACTCTTTATGCAGAATGGCAGAATTGTCTTATGTATACTGGGTCTGAAAAGTAAGTAGTAGTTATTTAAATATATATGGTGAAATACCTCAACATGTTACTTAAGTACAGTGCTTGACTATATGTACTTTAAGCATTAATGGGCCTAATATTACTTTTTAAAAAAGTATTTGTACATACAGTGGCTGTACGTGGGTCTAAAGGGAGTACTGGAGTACCACAGAAGTCATCATGGAAATACTTAAAATATGTCTAAATTGTACTTATTCATTAAATTTATGTTGCTCATTGTTCATTTAAACCGATACGTGTATAAAATGTCAGGAAATAGTACCAGCTATAATGTCCCACACCATTAAACACTGACATGGAGTCCAAAGTCCGGGTTTAAGAAAAGATCAGATCCCGAAAAAGACGTGTTGGCCCGTACGGGGATCGAACCCGCGACCTTGGCGTTATTAGCACCACGCTCTAACCAACTGAGCTAACCGGCCATGCTACAGTCGATGTAAACACATTAAATTATGGATGGATTAGGGGTCTTCATTTTATTTGTTGGGTCGCTACTGAAAGTAGGTGACTGAACGTGTCCTGTATGTGCAAACCGTTACGAAGCGTGATTAGGCTTTTTTTTTTTTTTTTTTT
>OMLM01011886.1:27127-39288 GCA_900302695.1 Helostoma temminkii
CTATAACTACAAAAAACTTTAAATCAGCAATAATGTTGTTTTTATTCGCGCTTAACGTAGCATCGGCAAGGTGCGTTGCCATAGTGACCCCGGAGAGAGGGCGAGACTGTTCACGTGATTCAGCAAGATGGCGACCACAATGTAGAATGGATGTGAATGTGAGTACTACGTATTATTAGCAAAGCGTAAATTTAATATACCAGTGCTTCACATCGTGTGTGCATCTCTGTTGTATAAGAAAGGAGACGTTTTCTTTACAATGTACTGGAAAAAACAACTCTAGTCAGTTAAGTTTTGTCTAATCTGCCAACTAAAGTAGCGCTGACTGAACCCGCTAACGCTAGCTCTCTACTAATGTGAGATGGATCATTCACTGTTTGTCGACACTCAGTTGTTATTCTTCCATAACCAGGTTAAATAACCGCGGTTAGTGAGTCCACTGTTTCCTTTCATTTTCCTCTGTCTGTTTTATTTCAGTATTTAAACTGATTGGATCCTCTTTTTTTTTTTTTTTTTTGGCTGGAAATTTGGATCTGCCGGTTAATTGTTCATCACCATCAGAGAATCAAGATGGCTCTAAATGTCTTTGGTAAGTAGCATCACACTTCATATGATGGCCATTGTGCCTTTATATGAGTCTAATAACGGTATGATTGTGTGTGCAATTTATTTGGTTGTAGCTAATGCCCATTATAAAATATATTTAATGCTGTAGGATATAAATATACAGTAGCTATTCATAAACTGGAAGAGAGAAGTAGAAATGTTGCGGAACCAGCTGCCATAAAGTTTGAGTCATATAACTTTACTGTACTTCGTAACAATGCAGAAGAACTTGTATTTGACTCGAGTGTTTTCATTTTGTGCTACTTATTGCACGCCAGAGGCAAATGTTGTACTTCCTACTCCACTACATTTATTTAGCAATTATAATTACATGATAGTTTGCAGATTAAGATTTTACACAACCTTAATTTGCTAAGTAATCTGTTTTATTTTTTTACTTTTAAACCTAAAATATTTTAATACATTTTCCCTGAATTACAGCTCACACTATAATGTTGAAGCTGTAATAATTTAATACATATATGATATATGGCAATGTGCAGTGACATGTCTATTTATAAAGCATGATAATAAGTGATTTTAATACTTTCAGTTTCACTTCATTTTGCTGATAGTTGTGTATCTTTACTGTAGAAACATCTCAAATGCAGGAGCTTTATTTACTTGATTTCTGTTGTGGCATTAGTGTGTTTGCATCTGACAAAATGGAATAGCTGGCAATTCATGACATTAAATAACTCTGCCCAAAAAGCCATTGATTTTTCTTCATGCTATTTCCTGCTTTCTGTTATTTATTGTAAATGCATAATTTGTAACTTTACAGTCTGAAAAATATGCAGTAATTGCAGGTGCTCAAAATATTTTAGTGGAGTGAGTCAAATGTTTGTAACAAGTAGAAGCGCTGGAGTGAATGCACTAGACTTTATTTCCTCCCATGTCTGGTGCAGATGTTGTCAGCATGAGTAGTCGATATTTTATGCCTGGTTTTATTCGAGTGTGAGGCTTTGTTGCCCTGAGACAGAGGGCGAGGCATTTGCCCAGCAAGGATTTGGAGTTATTTTGAAGACAGGATACTGGGACTACAAGTGTTGGATAGATAAGGCTCATAGGCTGAACGCAGAATACACCAAGACAGGAAACTGTCTGTTAGTTTTACCCATGCAGAGGAGGTCAAAGACAGTGTATTCCTGAAATTGCAAAATTCTGGCAAAAAGAAAAATGAAATATACTATGATAATCCTCTACCTTATTTTTAATAGGTTGAAGTTAAAGTGTTTGGCTAGTTTAATATTTGTACTCAAAATAGCCATTGTTATTGTGTTTTCTTTGTATTATGGAAGAAGTTTATGTTCAAAAGCTCTCAACAATAGAAGCAGCATTGAAAAGTGTTTACGAACCAGTTCTGCCTTTGTCATGCTTATGCAGCAAGGGTTGTATTGTCACACTGTCATTATTGGCAGTGTTAAGACCTGAATGCGGACTAGTCATGAGTCACCTAAGAAATGCTTTCAGCACTGAATGTGAATAATTACCTGGATGGGTTTCTCAATAAGCACAGTGGATGTTTGTCAGTGACACATCAGACCAGCTACTGCAGAGTTCAGCCAAACTCCAAATTAGCGCTTGCGGCTAAAGTGGTTAAGCTCCAGTCCCATTTACTATAATATTAATGCTGGTGTTGTTTATAGTCTGCTACAGCTGAACAAGCATCAAGGAAACACTGTTGTAACATTGATATCCATCTACAATTAACTTACAGTGGGTAGGCCTGAGGCGGTGACAGCAAAAACAAGATAAACATCGCACAGAGAACTCATTTACAAGCCGTCCTTTCTGGAAAGTGCTATAAATGAATCTTTCGCAGAGTAGATTTATTTATCAAGCCGCTTTGTTTTATTGTGGAAAAGAACGTCATCCATCAGGATGATGCCTCAAGATAATTACACACAAAGTAAGGAAAATAAAGCTGTTGTAAGCCTAGACATCATATCTCTTGCTTACAGTGTGATAAACTAGCTTTTCTAGACAGTAAGCTCTATATTTAACTTGTTTATCTGACAGTGTCTGCAGTGTTGCTCCCAATTTGTCCAGTGTTGACCCTTGAGAATGATCTCTGGTTTTGTAGCAGCAACTGTTAAAATGTTAAACCAGCCTTTCAGCATGTTTGATTGAATGGAAAATGCCTGTTTGTGCACTAAGCTCCCCCTGAAATAGATTAAAAAAAACATTAAAACAGCCACATAAAGTGACCAGTCATATTTTCTCCACTTGAGGGCACTGTTTCAAAGAGAATTAAATTTGAGTCACTTTGCAGGCTTTTAATAAATGCATGCACTTTTATGTCTCTAGATCATGATGAATACAGGCCACCAGTGTGGAAGTCCTACTGTAAGTATCAATAGTACTTTGCCTAATTTTTCATTTAGATAATTCCTACTTAATTGCCTTTCCATTAACATGACTGGCTGATCTGCTAAAGCTCTGTAACAGTGGTCCACATGCTCTTTGTTGATTACGTACTTCACGTTGTCTGCCACAGTGTACCAGCTCCAGCAGGAGGCACCCCATCCACGCAGAGTCACCTGCACCTGTGAGGTGAGAACACACCTCCTCATTGTCAGCCTGCCAACGTCTGTCAAGGCTCGTGTTATTCTTGAGAAATCCGGCGTTGATCTGTTTGTTTTTGCAGTAAAGTAGCATAAATAAATGTACTGTAAAGACTTGAGGAAGCTGTTTTACAAAGATCTTGCCTGCAGTGTTTATCAAACAGTATGGGTATATTCAGATGTTTCAGTTAACCCCAAAGCATCTGATTTTGTATTATCTAGTATGACCTAAGCCTCAGCCAAGCTAAAACCATCACAGTGTCTTTGTGTATATGTGTGGTGGAGTGTATTAATGTGTGTTTCTGCTTCCTCAGAGTCTGTATTTGCTGACCTGGCTTATAGCAGGACTGATATTGCTGTAGTTTGCTAATCCATTGTTAATGGTCCAGATCTTAAAATGTTCCACATGGCATGTGATTGTAGGCTGTTGAGTGTAGGTTTAGTATAAAGACAGTTTAATGTAGTGCTTTTATTCTTAGGAGTAACCAGTTCTTATTGTATTTGCCTCTTGAGAGAAGTTGGCTTATGGTGATGACGGATCCACTCGGGGGTTAAAATGTTTGTTGGAGTTTATTTTAAACCAGATCAACATGAATGTAAAATCTAAACTTCTTTATGCCTTTAGTGGGATAAGTTCAGTCCTGGACGAGGATACCGAGGTTGTATGGGATGTTGCTGATGTCCACTAAATGCCACGCACAAGCACATCTGCCCCCAGGGGAGGAGACCACCAGATGTGTGCATAGAGGGTGGGGGACAGCAAGGTTTGGGGGAATTCAAGCAGGATTAAAGATGGGGTGGATTGTGTGTGTGTTAATCTGTAGTTCTCTTAAAGCCTAGTGGATGATGTGCGTGTGGGTTTATAGATGCAAAATGAACAGCTGTTGGTTCTGATGCCCTGGTCTGGTCAGGTAGTCGGCGCTGACCCATTTAAAAGGAGCAGACTTGAGGACAGACGGAGTGGAGGAGCCCCCCTGCTACCAGCAGCCCCATGTTGTCTGCTGGGAGTTCAGCCATATGTGATTAAATGATGCACCAATAAGCACTTAGCTATGGCTGGTTCTTTTTAATTTGTGGCGTAGATCAGAAAAGGGGCCATCCTGCTGTTCTTTAACAGCAAATAAAGTTGGACACTTGATGTTAAAACAACTGGATGACATAAAATCATAAAAATAAGCAACAAATACAGTAGGTATAAGTAAATTCGGGATGTTCAAAAACCTAACAAGCAGGGTCTTTGCCTGCTGAAATAGGACTCCTGAAACTTTATGTGTGTGCCTCCATGTTTTGCCGTGCACCCTGTTTCAACGTGTGCCGGTTCATTTCATCATTCATTTAAAATAGGCCGTATACAAGTGGGGAAGTGTGTTTCTCTCCAGCTCAGCTCTGTAACATGCAGTTAAAGATGTCTGTTGAGCTTCCTGTTTCCTCTCTGATAATAAACCAGGTGAATTACATTTTTCCAGCTTACCCAGATATTGTGCTTATTATAACAAATACGAGACAATGTTAAAAACAAATGTACTACTTCACTGTCTCACACACGTCACTTACAAATACAATCCGTATTAACACCGGCTGCTGTTCGTTAAGTCTGTGTGGCAGTTTTTATTGAGAAAAACACTGTTTGGCTTTTTATCTGACTCATGCATTATCCTCTGTGCCCACACGCTCACGAACGAACACTCACGACGCACGCTGGGCGCCAAGCAAGGTTTACATTCAAGTCCCGAAAAACATGCCAGCATGAGCACAGAGTTTGTATAATCTTAGTGCCGGTGGCATTTTACACATTATATTGTTGTCTTTGTGTGTTTTATGAGCAAAATGCTATTGTACTTGACCACAGGACATTGTTATTTTCTAGATGTATTAAGGGATATTGCTGGTGCTTAATTTTGTGATTTGATGTAACATTATTTTATATTTGTCTTGTGTGATATTTTTCATGTTTTTGCAGATGCATTTCTGCATAAATGTTTGTCACATTGAGTATTTTTCTTTTCTCCTGCAGGTGGAAAACCGACCTAAATATTATGGGAGAGAGTAAGTTTGCTTTGTCTGTCATCTCAAAGTGCTTTTGAACCATCTCTACTAACACTTAAGCTCCCCCAGTAGGCAGTTGCTTCATTTAGTCTAATAAACTGTTTCTCACGTACTAAAAAATATGTTCCCCTTTCACCCAGGTACCATGGGATGATCTCAAGAGAAGAGGCCGATCAGTTACTGAGTCAGGCCGAAGGCAGCTACCTCATCAGAGAGAGTCAGAGACAGCCAGGCACATACACACTGGCTCTACGGTATGTTTGTGTCGGTGTGTTTGGTTTATTTGGTGCGACTGAGACAAGAAAGACCAACATGAGCTCAGTAGAGCCACAGGATTCCTTTCCTTTAGCCAAACACATGTTTATTGGTCTGTAGAAATCATCCTTGCTGCTGATTGTTGTTACAGACATCCTACAGCCACTGTAGTCTCTCTGTAGCCTTAACCCAATTGGCTCGTAAGCAAACCTCTTCGCTAGTTCATTTTGACTTGAATGTGAGCTGTCATTTTCTCAGAATAGGTGTCACACTTTTAAATGGGTGCATGGCATAATTTGAAGTTGGTTTTGGGTCAGTTCAGTCTATTCATAGTCTTGTCATTCTTCCACCTGCAAAACTTCTCTCTCCCAACCCTGTGGTTATAATTACCTTCCATAAATACGCCTTGATAAACTATGGTCCCAGTCTGTGCTGGCAGAAAAAGGAAAGGTTGAATTTTGGGTTAATGATCTAACAGTGATGTTTTATCTTGCAGTGGTTTCATTGTGATCCACTGAGGGCCAGATCGTGTGTTGGCCCAATTCAGGGTCTGTCTATCAAAACGCTGTCACTTAATAGAGTTTGTGCCATTGTCTGTGGCTGTTTTCTTAATATTACTACTAATTTAACAAATACGAGCGGCTGATGAGGATTTAAAAGCACAGACTGCACAGTGGTTGAAAGGTCTTATTGTCTAATTGACCTCATACTTTGCAAAATCCCACAGAACAAAATTCGAACGAGAAATAATTTGTCAGTTGTTTTTTTTTTTTTACTCTATTTCATCCCAGGTTCGGAAACCAGACAAGAAACTTCAGACTGTATCATGATGGAAAACACTTTGTTGGAGAGAAGAGGTTCGAGTCCATCCATGACCTGGTCACAGACGGGCTCATCACGCTTTACATCGAGACGAAGGTGAGTGTTTGCTTCCTGTCCTGTTCTGTCCTTAACTTGAGCTCAAAATTAGTGATAAACATGCATAATTTTCCACAATAAAAGTCACTAAGCATTGCTCATTAGAAGAAATGACTGAATATACAGTTAGTGATGATTATAGATGATTACCTACCATAGTGGAAGTATTTCAAGTTTACAGCTTTCAGCACATATTCACAGGTATAAAATCAGCCAGCTGGACTCGCATAATACCCCTTGATCATGAGACTATGAAGAAGCCTCTCCATTCAGGGTTTATGTGTTTATTCAGACAATAGGAGGAGGAGGAGGACAGAACAGTGCTGTAAATGAAGAATATCATTACATAATTACATTTTACAGGACACTTGAATTATGCAATTGTTGTAGAAAACCTCTATCAACAGGTTTTTTGTTTTATTTTATATTTTATTTTTTGACAGGCAGCAGAATACATCGCTAAGATGACCATAAACCCAATCTACGAACACGTCGGCTACACCACCCTGAACCAAGAGCCCACCTTGAAGAAACACCTGACGCACAGCCCAGATGCCGTAGACGGACCTGTTCCCGCCAAAGACAACTGCAACGCCGAGGAAAGGGTGAGAACAGTCGATTACTTCTATGCTGAATGTTAGGACCATGAGGGAAAAGCTTTGATTATGTTTGTTTACAGAAACTCCAAGTAGTTTTACAACCTTAAAACTTCGAAATATAACAAAATACGTGTCAATGCTCAGGCCCCAAGAGTAGTTTTTTGTTTTTGGCTAACTGACCCAAATACCCAAGGGGTTTGGGGGTTGGTTTGAATGACAAATGGAGTAGTGTCAGCCAGTCAAGACAAATTGAATGACTCTGAATTAAGTCTCAATTACTTTCTCTGTAAATCAGTGACTAGTAGATCATTCACATATCCGAAGAATCAATATACTGAGAACAGAGAACTGAGATGAGACCGGTATTTTAGAAAATACAGATGCTACACAAATACTGTTTCAGGTCTGGACAGCAGTGTTTGCTAGTAGAGACAAATGTATAGCATCCAGGATTCAGAGTCTGTAAAACATCGATCTGGAAACAAATGTGAATAGGCTCTGCGGATAGTTTAAATGGGGTAAAGGTGAGGAAAGTTATGTGCAATGCTTGGATGGAAGGATGAGAGTTGAGAAACATCACAAAAGAGGAAGAAGAAGAAGGAAGGGGGGGATGTATGCAGAGGAGAGATGGCCTCCAGCCAAGGGCTCTGCAGTAAAATTACATAACGGCTGTTCGCCTGCAGAAACCTTCCATCTTTCAGAAGCTGTTTACTTAGTATTCAAGAACCAGTTGGCTCATTAGTTTCCATTCAGATGTGAAGTAATTAGAGTCTCAGTGAGTTTAGTCTGTAATCCGTGACTTTTCCTGTAGGTGGGAGCTTTTCTCAAGACGAAAACAAAACGTTCGGAGATGCGAGGCTTCGGCGTGACGCAGGAGTTAACTCAGATGCTAATCAGTGTGCAAAATTGAATGTGCAAGTGTGCGAGTTCTGCAGCCGGGCGTGTGTGTGCAGGTGTGTGCATGAAAATGAGCCAGGAGATGCAGATCCCTTCAGTCAACTACTGCAGCACCCTCAGAGTCATTCACACACACACACACACGTGTAATCCTATCAAATTAAGGTGGACATTTTTCACACAGATTACACACCAACAGGCAATAATCAAGTTGGTGCCGCGCGTTTATCTGCTACACCAGTGCTTAGTCTCCTGAGGCGTTGTATGACCTGCAGTGCATGACCACCTACACTGTACCTCATACATCACTGTCTGTGTGCATGTGTGTAGTGGGGGTAGTCCTGGGTACGTGTGTGCTTTCATAATTGGGTGGATTTGCAGACAAAGCAGTACGGCTATGACATTGAGACCAGAGGTGGCTCTCTGTAAGGGAGACAAACATCCCAGAAATACATATTTCATGTGTTCATAGAGCTAATCACCTTATTATTAGGGGTTAAATCCAGTTTTACAATCCCCTTAGGGGTGATAAAGTAATGATCTGACTTTTTAAAAATTAATTTACATATTAATTCATTGGACAATGACAGGAAAGACGGCAATGAGGGGAGGTTGTAGGAGTTAATTCTTAATTTGGTACGACGGCCACAGATGAGTATAACCCTCTTTCCTGTTTTCTGTTGTTTGTTGTTTTTCGTTCTGTCAGTATTTAATTAGCCACTCGCACCCTCCACTCTACCATTCCCCTGTAACAGAAACTCATTAAATATCCATGACCACTCATACATATTCACTGTGTTGTTACAGGAGCTCAGGGTAGTGAATTTGGAAGTGTGGCTTATTATAATGGCATTAAAAATCAATTTGTTTAACATTCTGTGGTAAAACTGTATTAAAAAGTCATGAACCTATATTTCTACTACTACATTTTACTGTAAAATATCTTAAAAAGATGAAAAACACGTAGCTCGAAGCTTGTAAATTTCTGTGATGCAGTTTGCCGAAGATAAGTCCAAACATCCAGAAGCGACACTTAACTAGAAACCTCTCAAGTGCACTTCTTAATGGTACTTTAGCCTTAAACTGTTGCATAATGTCACTTGTTTGATGCGGTATAATGGATGAGTGCAGCTTTTCATTTAAGAGCTATGTGAGGACATGGGATTGTGTCTATTGAAGTCGACTTACACAGGTAAAGCCGTCACAGAAATTAGGGAAACGTCGGAAGAAAAACAGATGTTGCAGGAAAAATGGCAAAGAACGAGAGAAGCAGGGAACAAAAAGTGTTAACGGGTGAATAAAATAACAGCGTGTTTCTCAGCTCATTCTTTCTCCCCCAGTTTTTCCCCTCCTTGGACAATCGAGGTGGCAGAATTGGTGGCGAACAACAAGAATCACTGCATTCTGATTGGCTCCTTCCCCTCTCAGTGTGTCCTGTTAAATTCATCCATTGCTGCACCGTAGCTCAGCCCTCCCCCTCCTGGTCTTTCTCTCTCCGCCTTTATCCGTCCCTCCTCTGCTGGTTTTTCCTGGTGAGACTGTAAGGGGGGAGGCGGATTAACACACACGCACACACACTGAGCCATGTGGGTTGATGCGCTCACCTAGAAGAGACAGAGAGACGGGAATACTCATTCTGCCACATCAGTGTGATTGAAAGGATTTTGCCTCCCAGGAAGCGAACATTTTACTTTATATATTTTTTTCTTTAGATTTATTATTGGCCGGCTTTGGTTTTTGTTATGAACTGGAATTGCACCATGCAGCATCGTCAGTATGCAGAGCTAACCTGATTGGTTGATTATTGTGGTACTGAGACAGCAGGATTGGTCGCGTGTCGGCTCCTTGGTTTGGGATGTTGTTGTCAGATCTAGGTTTGAGATGCTTTGAGGTTGTTGTTGTGTCATTTTGCACTTAACTCCTGTTTTTGTTAAATATTCTGGACGTTTTTAATTATCTTTATAAGAGCTTTTCCTGTTTTTGGTTTTAAACTGGCTTATTCTATTTACTAATGGGATCCGGATTTGGTTCGCAGACCCAGCTTTTGATTTAAACCTCCACACTAAAACCCAAAGGTCCCACAATGCCCAGCCGAGAGTCATACATCGTCAAAGGGGGTAAAAAGCATTTACGCAGGCGAGCCGAGAAGGAAAAAAGCCAGAAGGGCTCTTTGTTTACAGCCGCTCTAGGTTTGAATGTCAGCGCTGGTTCAATTCCCTCTTTGCCGGTCTCCAGCAACACATCGGACCCCGGCACTGGGTCAGGAATCTGTCTAAACCGGGCAACAGCCCCCTCCAAACCCACCTCCCCTGCTTCCACCTTCTGGCAACCAATCAGATCTTTTGCCCTCTCACAGCTCACATCGCTGGTGCGGCGGGCCACCCTGAGGGAGAGCGACTTGGCGCCCAAGTACGAAAAGGTCCACAACTTCAAGGTGAGATGCTCCTTGGCTTCCCAGCCCTGTCCTATTTGTGTGCGTTCCTGCATGTGTGTGTGTGTGGAAATATGCCAGAACTGCTGAATCAGCTCACAGAGTCTTATTCAACTTCATCCCAGTGAGCACAAAGTGTGCAAATTCATGCAGTAAATGAGCAGATTAAAACTCTGTCAGTGCTGTAGTTTTATAAGAGCTCTTTGCTCGCTCCTATTGTGTCTTCATCTTTCTTTTGTCGGTGCCTGTCAATGGTGACGCTCAGGTATTACTTGACCCTGTCTGGTCTTGTGACTATATAAATATCCATGCAAATGTACAGTTTTATTGTTTTCTCCCATCTTATCCACATGTTTGCTGTGAATTCTTACATTTCCATAAAAATAACTTTTTTTTTTATCACTTATACTAGGTCCATACATTCAGGGGTCCCCACTGGTGCGAGTACTGTGCCAACTTCATGTGGGGTCTCATTGCTCAGGGAGTCAAATGTGCAGGTAATGGCTTCTTTTTTTTTTCACACACTTGAGTAAAAGTTCTCAACATGACTGTTTTCCAGCGATTTCTGAGTCATCGTGAACAAATGTACCGCCTCTCCTTTTTGCCTCCTCCGCCGCGTTCGATAACCTCCTCTCGTTCAAACCGTGACTCAAAACTGGGACAGCAGGCTAAAGTTAATCACGTCGATCCATCCGTGGTGTATCATGGATTTTAAATGCTAGAAGATTCGACTCTGTGCCAAAGAACACACTGTCAGTGTCATTATTGCCGTGTGTGTGGGTGATGAACTGTGCCTCTACAACGCCAACGCTTTAATGCAACTTTAACCTTCTAATGAAATTATTATACACAATATAATGATGCTGCTATTAGGTTTACAAAGCTCAGAGTCAGATTAATAAGTACATGCACATATTTATGTGATTGGAACCACAGGTTATGAGTGGGAAAGGCAAAATAATGATCTCTGCCAATTTTATTTGTCAGACTGTGGGTTGAACGTCCATAAGCAGTGCTCCAAAGTTGTGCCAAACGACTGCCAGCCGGACCTGCGGCACGTCAAGAAGGTGTACAGCTGCGACCTGACCACTCTAGTCAAAGCCCACAACACTAAGAGACCCATGGTGGTCGACATGTGCATACAAGAAATCGAGGCTAGAGGTGAGAGAGAGAACGAGAGTGTGCATGTTTATGTGTGTGTGTGAGTCAGTGATTATATAATGTTGTCCAAAAAAAAAAAGCTTTCAACGATTGTTCGCTGCAGCCTTAAGAGAGGCAAAGAGAGAACACCCACGAGGCTGGCATGTGTCTGCAAGAGCAGAATAAATTCAACTGTGTGACTGTGTGGGGACGTAGAGAGCTACAGTTCCTCCCCCAGGGGAGCTGCCGCAGACAGGATTTTATTGACTACGATTCAAGACCCGAGTGAAACTGATATGTGAAATCAATAAAGACACCTAACTTGAAGTGATTGAACTTGACTGGAGCAGGAGAGACGGATGAATTCACACCTCCTCTCACCACTCTGTCTCCCATTTTATCAATATCTGCTGCCTCCGCTCCTATTTCTGTATCACGTTCACCTTCATCAGTTGAAGTTGTTGTTGTACTGGCACAACATGTAAGGAATCTCATTAGCTGTAACCTACAATTCATAACAGTCAATAAATCCATTATTTCTTTCATCTAAATGGTAAGAAGATAGATAACAAGATTATTATTATTCAGTTGCTCAAAGATGAAGCCAATAAAAACCATTTCAGGTCTAAAAGTATTTTTTTGCAGGGCTGCAACTTCTTATTGATGAATCTGCTATTTGTTTCATGATCAATGAACATTCAG
>OMLM01011886.1:39308-53121 GCA_900302695.1 Helostoma temminkii
ACTTTTTCTCAACAAAATGTCCATAAAACCATCTATATATTCATTTTACGGTCTATTGTGGTGAAAATGTTTCATCCAATGTTTCCAGTACTTAAGAAGCTATAGCCAGCATGTTTGGATTTTTTGTTTAAAATCATAAACTGTTGTTTGAATATTATCAAAACTTTTCTGGCAGTCGACTAATCCATGAATTGTTGACCAGGTCTTCAGTCAGAGGGTTTGTACAGAATATCAGGCTTCAGCGAGCTGATCGAAGATGTCAAACTGGCCTTTGACAGAGGTGAGTGTTGCCCCCTGTTGTACGATTTTGAGTAGCACAAACCTTTCACATTTTTTAACCAGCCTGTTACCAATGTCAAAATTATTTGAGTGCTTAAAATGAATCCGCACATGAACAACATAACTTCTTTCTTTTCTTTGACTGTAAAGTTTCCTTTTACTTTGGAAGCACATGATTGTTTTTGTTTTCTTTTTACAGACGGAGAAAAGGCAGATATTTCCTCCAGTGCTTACGAGGACATCAACATCATCACTGGCGCCCTCAAGCTGTACTTCAGAGAGCTGCCTATTCCTCTCATCACATATGATGCCTACCCACGCTTCATAGAAACTGCAAGTAGGTCTCAATGTTTTCTGTTCCTTGTTACATAAGGCGCCAGACTGAGCTTTACAAATCTGTGAAAGACAGCTGAGAAATTCATTTTGTCAGCCCTTTTGGTTTTTGACATGAATATTTACAATTCTGCTGTGTTTGTGAGATGCGTTAAGTCTTTCTCAAATCCACAGTAATCTAAATTTAGATTTTATTTTGTGTATTGCAGAGATTACAGACCCGGAGAAACGTCTGGAGTCTCTCCACGAGGCCTTGAAGCTGCTGCCGCCAGCTCACTGCGAGACGCTGCGATACCTCATGGCTCACCTCAAAAAGTATGAACGCACAAATCATGTTTCGCCTTTGTCACATACTTTGGATTGTTACATCATGAGGTTTAATCGCTGTGTCCTTCCAGGGTGACTCAGTATGAGAAGGAGAACCTCATGTCCAGTGAGAACCTCGGCATCGTCTTTGGCCCGACACTGATGAGAGCCCCCGAGCTCGACGCCATGACAGCGCTCAACGACATCAGATACCAGAGACTGGTGGTGGAAACGCTCATTACCAATGAAGATGTGTTGTTCTGAGAGGAGAAGAAGGACACACACCACTGTCCTCTTGTGAAAAGATGGTGGGGGGGAAAAGTGACCTGTTTACTTTTGACAACAAAATGAAGGAGAAATGTGCAAGATACAGTACCAGGAGTGTGTCTTGTTAACGAGGACAAAAAGGACACTAACTGTTATGAGGATAAAAGGATAAATGAAGGAAGTGACAATTTTGAAGGAAGGGGTTAATAAAAAACATAGTGGAAACTCGCAACACACATACTAGCGTTGAAGGAGGAAGTAGGTGGAAGGATGCAGTGTTTCCCAACATTTTGATGTATAACTTTAATAAAACATTTCGCAGATTCTCTGAAATGTAAAATGTACAAACAGTAATTGCTGGGACTTTTAAGCCTTACTTGACAGGACTAAGGATCATTACCTCTCTTGATGAGCTGGGAGAAAAAAGGAATAGCAACATTACTATGTTGATTTAGGGGAAACACTGTATCTTTATGCTGCTAACTTCTCTTTCTTAAATGGATGCCTTGACATTAAGAAGTAAAATAAGTCTCACTGTTGAGGGAAAGAAATGACCTTAAGAACACTGGGTTAGCATTTACCACAGACATTAAATGACACTGCTACTGTCAGCCTTCAGCGTCAGTGAAAACCAGTGTTATAACATCAGCATTTTGCTTAAATTCTTGTGGTAACATGTTTTTTTACTTTATTTTCCATTGTATCGGTGAGTATTTAATCCTCCTCAAGAGAAGAAGCAGCACTGACTTCACTACAGTAGCCAGTTGGATGAATGATTGGAAATTAAGTGACTTGGACTTATTGTGTTTAATTTTTTTAAACTTTTTTTTAGAGCTCCCTCTACTGCTCCATCGACTGGTGTAATTATACATTAACCCTGCACTAACAACAGTAGTTTTAGCTGCTAACATAGAAAACAAAACCAGTTTGATCCTGTGTAATTACACCCAGTAGTGGAAGTGATGGAGCTCAAAATTAAGCGATAACATTTTCTTTTCACCGCCTCTGAACCGATCTTGTGTTCTGCCTGCTTTACCTCTGAAGATGCAAACATACTGGGAATAGATGCTTAAAATTCAGTGTCATGCAGTCTATTTAAAGCGGCGTGCACACGTAAAGTCAAATTTCTGTTCTGTAAATTAGATAAATCTTTTTTCAAACCGGCACTAAAATCTCGCACATAATTTAACACTTCGAATCAAGCTCGACTCACGTCTGGCAGCTTGAGCTTTAGTTGTCACACTATTGGCAGATGGTGAAAAGAGGAAAAAGTGTCTTGAAACATGTGAAACATCTATTTATGTTCATTTTGCTTTGTCTTTTGTATAAAGCAGTTTTGTAATTTTGTGCTCAAAATACAAAACTGATATTCGTGATCGGTTGCCCAGGTGCAATTCAACAAACTGAAACTCTAATCGTTTTATGGCTTGTCTGCTTTATTGGTCTTGAGTGGGAGCAGTACAACACTCGAAGCTGGGAAGATTTTAATACAAGATAATGTGAAAATTTCCATAACATGTCCCGACAGTTGAAGCAAAGATGCTCCATAAAAACAAAGCTCATAATGTTTCATAGTCAGTTTGAAATTAAAGTGGAATTGGTGCTTCCCTTCTTCACTAGCGAGGCCGTAATTCGACATGCTCAGAAAGATAATACATCCGCTGCGTCCTTCATACCCACTGTTTAATCAAATTGTGAAATGATGAGAAGAAATTATGCGTAACAAAACATGAGTAAAGAAGGAGTAGAAGGAGTTTTAGTTAATGCTTTTTCACTTTTACCTCTGCCCTGTACAGACGGCAAAAACCTGAGACCTAAATACATGTTGATGTAAACTAATTCCAAACATAGAGTTTCCTACATAGACCTGAAGATCAGGTGCAGACTTAACACTGCACATTGAAGGCGGTCAAGCAGTATTAACTGTAGGATGATACTAATAGTCTCTAATATGAAGGAGTGATTTGCCATGTTTTCCTTTTTTGAAACTAGTGCCATTTTAAAGGGGTGGAGGTGTAGAATAGATGCCTTCTGCATGGACCTCCACCTCAGCTAACACAGTAAACTCCCTCTTTATTCCTTTTCACCCCCATTTCTGTCGGGGGTCGCTGACTAACTATTCCTATTGTGCTTCATTTGCAAAAAGCAGTGACGACCCACCGGGCATCAGGATCCATTTTGCAAAGCAAAGATGAGTTAAGGTTGTAAAAAATCAATCGTACCCATTGAATTGGGTTTGAATCATGTGGATGTACAGTGACATAAAAGTAACAAATGCTTTTTTTTTTTCTAACAAACTTGATTATGTTTGGGTTTTTTGTGTTATTTTAATTGTTTAGCTGATTTATGTTCCCCCTCCTGGGTGAAAAGTAACCCTGCTGAATTAAACATGTACTAACTAGCGTCAGACTAACCCGATGACGTGTGAGCCTTCGGTGATCTGTGATACTTGCTTTTTTTGGCTTCATAAAATGTCTTTTTTTATTATTGTCATTGCTGTAAAGTATTTTCTATATTGTTTATGCATGGTGAGATTAAATTATTAAATATGGCTTTCAGGTGGCACGTGTGTTGTATTTGTCGAGTTAATCCAGATTATACCATCCTCCTGAAACATTTCCCATTAAAAATAAATCTGCTCTTTTACTTAATGATGCAGTAGAGGCACAGTGGACTACTCTAAATTGTTTTTTAACTATTTCACTTTTGTCTTTTTTCCCTTAAAGTAATTATTCAGTTGTCACACTTGTTCCCGGTTAATATCTGGCCTATTAACTAATGGATTCACCTCTAGTACCCAGGGAAATACTGAAACTGGCTGGTGGTGAAACCACAAGACCACAAAACTTTATACTTTTTGCTAATTGCTTTCCAGATGAAATATAATTAAAAGTTAAGAGAAGAGGTATATGGCTGAATAATAAAGTGATGTACACATTAATGCACCGATAATTACATCAAATAATAGGCATTGTTTTGCAAATGAGCCATTCAGCATTGCTTACTTCATTAATGTTGCACTTCTACTTAAGTAGCATGTGAATGCAGGAGTATTTGCACGTTATCAAGTATGTATCCCGCTTATTCATGTGCAGCAGACATGGATTTGGTCCCCCAAATTGTGAGAACAGGTCTATATTGTGGAACTTTGCCTACTACAGTGCAGTGTTTGCACACACAACTTCACCTTGCAAAGTAACTGTATTTCTCTGATTAATGTAACACATTGCATAACCTTCATGATGTGCAGCTTTAAATCAAACGTGTAAGCTGCAGCCACTGTCAGCGTGGTGTCACGCAGGCACAGCGTGTACCTGCACCGTCAGGTGATGGTGCTTGCTCATTGGCTGCTCCTTAATTGACGGCGCCTCAGTGTGTAGAGGTGACGGTCGGGATGGTAGGATGGAAATTTCAGGCGCTCAAATACGTTATTGTCGCTCATTTTAGTTTTTGTCAAAGTGTTTACGTGTTAAATTTGCTCCAAGACATAGAAAACTTCAAGTTTATCGACACGTTTTTGGAGGAAACAAGGAGTCAATATGAGGATATGCTTTTTTATGGACGCCTGGAGGAAAAAAGGCAGCACAAAGTTTTAACATCGACAAGTTATGCGGGAAGAAGGTAAGTTATCGTGAATTTAATAACACCGTGTTTGTGAATCATGTTAAATGTGTGCTTTTTTATATTTCCCGTGTAACGCAAAGGCTAATTTAAGCCAGGTCTAGTTTAACAAGCTAGCGTTAGCTTAAATGCTAATTGGTGCAGCAGACTGCTGCCCTCTGGTGGACAATCACATGACCTGCACGTAAAATGTCCCAAACGGGAGCCAGTGTTGATTCACGCATGTGAGAGCATTGTGGGCCAGAGATATTTTAGGTTAGTGATGCGTTTGAGGATACGTTGCACTCTGCAGGATATATTGTGAAGAACAGTTACTACAGTATTTCCGTTTTAAGGGCTTCCTTTGGGTTAGTGTTTGAAGCCTCGTTGGCGCAGTAGGCAGCGCGTCAGTCTCATAATCTGAAGGTCGTGAGTTCGAGCCTCACACGGGGCATGTGTTTTGCTTCTTTCCCCACGTTTTGTGTTTTCTTTGAAATAAATTAGCTAATTAATCAACACAATTGCCACCAAAAATGGGATTTCTCTCTACAATACCGTCTTCGGTGTTACAATTTGAAACGTGTCAAGACAACAAGCCACCATTGCACAGTGCTTTTTTTATTTGTTTGAAACAAGTGAGAAACAACTCTTGTAATCAAATATAAATGATTCCGCCAGCCATCGATTTTCTGAACCACTTACACCGCGATGATTTGGTTTGTTGTCGGCAGACTATGGCTACAAGACGTGCGAAAATAAAACAACTAGTTTTCGAAGGGTGTTTCAAGCCCGGCTAGCTCAGTCGGTAGAGCATGAGACTCTTAATCTCAGGGTCGTGGGTTCGAGCCCCACGTTGGGCGCACATCTTTTTTTCTTTTCGTTGTTTTGGATGTTTTCTGTAAAGTTCCTCGTTTGTTTTTAGTACTTTATCATAGATTTATAAGATCGAAATTCATAAACATACATCTCAAAAGAATAATAAGGGTAAACTGTTTTTTGCATGTGAAATGTTCATGTTATGACATTTAAATCCACAGTCAGTCGCTGTTTATACACGAACTATTATTTTAGACAGGTATTGTTGTGGTGGAACTACGGATGACATTTGATATGATATAACATTTATTAAAAAAAGGGGAAATAGCACTCTTATGTGAGCATTGGTGGTTCAGTGGTAGAATTCTCGCCTGCCACGCGGGAGGCCCGGGTTCGATTCCCGGCCAATGCAACATGTTTTTATAGTATATTTTTTAAAATGTATAAATTAGTGTATGTTTGCTAATCTCATCTCATGAGGCACCCTGGGGTGTTGTTTTTGTGTGGGGCTTAATATCTGGGAGCTTGTGTTGGTTGTTCACACAGTATTCAAGTGTTTAATAATGTGAGTTATTGGCTGCTCATAACATCCTTCAGCAAAAAAGAGGAAGCTGGTTGAGATATTTTGAGGTTTGACTAAGTGTTGTGTGAAGATTAAAGGTAAGAAAGAAAAGAAAAAGTATGTGCTCTCCCCGTCGGGGAATCGAACCCCGGTCTCCCGCGTGACAGGCGGGGATACTCACCACTATACTAACGAGGAGATGTTTTTGTGTTTAGGTCCCTCCCTTTTTGAGTCTTAACAACAACAACAGTAGTCATCGTAGTGGTTTAGTAGTAGGATGTCTTCAGACTACAGTCTGAGCAAAATCCCGTAATCCTGTAGCCAAATAACATTTTTTCTTTGTGGATTACTCTCCATAATACCACCAAGAAAGAGGGCTACCGGGATAACTTCTCTATGTGAGCATTGGTGGTTCAGTGGTAGAATTCTCGCCTGCCACGCGGGAGGCCCGGGTTCGATTCCCGGCCAATGCAACATGTTTTTATACTTGTATATTAACATTTTTTTTTTTGGAAACGTTTTGTTTTTCTTGTGTACATTTGCAGTACAGTTGTTGCCATATACATTTTTTGAACCAGTATGTCACAATTGTTGTTGTTGTGCTTGCCTTCCTCATCCTCAACATTTTTTTTTTCAATGGAGTATTGAGCCCTTTTCACACATGCACTCAGGACTATCTCCAGGTAATCAGGTCTGGACTTTACCCTGTCACAAACTGGCAAGATGTAGGAGTTAGCATTGTAAGTAAGACCAGCTGGGTAGGTGCAGATTCAAAGGACTCTGGACACGCCGCCTTGTGGAAATGATATGGCTTTAATAAATTCACATGACAGTCTAGTGGATTTATATCCAGGAGTTTCAATCAAGTAATTCAATTTAGAAACTTGGCGTACCACAGAGAAAGGCATACTATATTTTGCCTCAGAAGGTAAATTGATAAGAGGTATCACAGGATTAGGTACAACAAATCAGATTTAATCACTTGATTAGGTCCAATTATCCAGTTTCCCCCTGAAACGGAAACGCTGGCGCTACACCTCAGGTCCCAACTAGATCTGATTCACTAAATTTGGGCAACAAGCGAAGATCGTTAACCAGATCAGATGGACCACCCCCAACATATGCTGGTGAAAAGCCTTCCCCTGCACTGGACCCTTCAAGCTTTCCCTCTCTTACAAGCTTCAAACATACCTGCTCAGTTTTCTGTTTGATTTCCACAAGTTCCACCTTTTTCTCATACATTAAACATTTAAGCTCCAACTGCTGTTTAAACTGCAACTGCAACAACTCCCTCTGTTTTAAAGGTGAAGCTCCTGGGCTAGACATACTGCCCGTAGGTCACTGACAGTCTGTTAATAGTGTTAAAAACTGTAGGTAGAAAGTTTTGCTTTTCTGGTTTGTCGTTAGTGTTAGTTTCAGTATAGTAATCACCGACCATTTACACCTTTGTCCTAACAAAGGCAGTCGTTTGGTTTCAACGAGGGAGCAATTTCAGCTGTAGCCAATTAACACTTTATGTAAGGCACTTGTTGGGCTCTTTGCTGTGCTTTACTTTCACCTTCTTCTAGCGCAAAAGTGGTAGCATCTATTTTGTAAGCATTGGTGGTTCAGTGGTAGTTCTCGCCAACCGAAAATATATCACGTCCCTAGTGGTTTACTACCTATACAGCACTGCTAACTTTAATCACAATACAATGATGTGCAAAGTTCAGGGGTCAGAAAATGCATCTGTGCAAGCATTGGTGGTTCAGTGGTAGAATTCTCGCCTGCCACGCGGGAGGCCCGGGTTCGATTCCCGGCCAATGCAGCAGTTATTTATGTTGGAAGAACAGTTTTCTTTTTCGCAGCAACGGATGCCAAAAATAGACCGATTTGTATCTATGTACGTGCACAATGTGAATGCATTCATATATTTAAAACAAAACAAACAAAAAAAAAGAATGTGCTCTCCCCGTCGGGGAATCGAACCCCGGTCTCCCGCGTGACAGGCGGGGATACTCACCACTATACTAACGAGGAGATGTTTTTGTGCTCAGGCACAGTACAGTACAGCACAGACCTCCCTCCTATAGGCTGCCTCATTGTTGTGAGTTCAGTCCCACTACCACGGTGTCATCGGCAAACTTTATGATCATGGCTTCGCAGTCATAGGTATACAGTGAGTAAAGCATTGCTGTACACAGCCCTGAGGGGATCCAGTGTTGACGATAAGTGGGGATGAGGTGGGGTTGCCCAGCCGAACTACTTGTGATCTGTTGGTCAGGAAGTTATGGACCCTTCACAAGGAGGGGTTCAGGCCCAGGTCACACAGTTTAGAGACCAGTCTGGAGGGAACTATGGTATTAGGGCTTTGTAGCCCTACTTGAAGGGGGAGTAGCAGTGATCAAGCGTCCGCTCTCCTCTTGTTGGACAATCAATTTGCTGAAAAAACTCAGCACATTTTTCAAGTTGGCACTATTAATGTCCCCAGCAACAATGAGAGATGCTTCCCGTTAGCTAGCCTGGAGGGTTTGAAACTGCTTCATGTAGCTCAGATAGTGCGGCGTCCGTGATTGCGTGGGGTGGTATATACACGGCACTGATGATTACCGAAGTAATTACCGAAATATTCACATATTCCTAGCCCACTTGTAACTTTCTGCCACAACAGGTTTCTTAATCCTGAGCAGTTCTCCTACCTGGTCATTTACAAGTATCTAGACCACTGTCTGGATAGTCTCTACCCCCTATCTTTCAGACTTGCTCATCTCCCAGATCCTAATTCTTGGCTCACTGACTGGATCTGTGAATATAGCACCATGCTCAGGAGTGCTGAGAGGATGTGGCACAAATCCAAAACCCTGTCTGCTTTTGTTGAATATCGGCGTCCTCTTGTGTCTTTTTCTCACAGCATCACAGAGGCAAAAACTAAAAACAAGGAACAACTCAACAACATCAGCTGTTTAGGTTACGCTGTTAGCATAATACCATCAATACCGGGCAAAAAAAGCTACCAGGCAGTATGAGTAGTAGAAAGACGTCAGTCTAGTGGTAGCACTTATTATGTAAGCATAATACCATATGCCCATACAGCACTGCTAATGTTAATCACAATACAATGGTGTGCAAAGTTCAGGGGTCAGAACTTGTATCTGTGTGAGCATTGGTGGTTCAGTGGTAGAATTCTCGCCGACTGAAAATATATCACGTACCTATACAGCACTGCTAACTTTATCCACAATACAGTGGTGTGCAAAGTTCAGGGGTCAGAAAAAACATCTGTGCAAGCATTGGTGGTTCAGTGGTAGAATTCTCGCCTGCCACGCGGGAGGCCCGGGTTCGATTCCCGGCCAATGCAACATGTTTTTATACCTGTATATTTTAACATTTTTTTCTTGCAACGTTTTGTTTTTCTTGTGTACATTTGCAGTACAGCTGTTGCCATATATGGTAATTTTAACATTTTAAATACCGTAATACAGGTAGAAAAACAATGATGGCTGCTGCCATAATGTGATGAGTAAGTAAGTGAAACATGTCTCTAGCAAACTTTATTTTAGCTTAGTGGCTGGTTTTGTAATTACATCTGCAACCATGTTTTCAGCTGGGCAATATTCTAGAATGAGTTTGCCACTGTTAATAGTTTCCTTCATAAAGTGGTACTTGATGTCAATGCGTTTGCATCTCTGCATATTAACTGGGTTTCTGGCTAGTGCTATAGTGCCTTGGTTGTCTCCGTACACTTTTTGTGTACTCACTCAATGACTCGCCAGCACTCAGAGCTGTAATAATGTTCTCTGCTCTTATAATGTAGTTTGTGACACCCTCACTATCTGTCAATCTTAATTTGATCAAGAATGTGTACGTTTGTTATCTGTGGTTTGCTCTTTCCACAATAATGTTCTTTAAGTATCTTCATGTCTTTTCTACATCATCATTTACTTCATGTCTTATCAGCCAGAGGATCTTGTCATCAATGAACCTAATTAGCTCAGCATAGCAGTCTGCATTCTTTTGTACATGGTCGGCTAGCTCTTCTGTGTTAGCATTAGTTGGCTCATTCAACATGGTGTCTTTTAGCTTTAGCGTGTGCAAGTAGCCTAAGAATCTTGTTTCCCGATGGGTCATACTTATCTTCAGTTCTGTCAAAGACAAGTTGTGAGGTCGTGGCTCTGGTCCCCCGGCCTGCCATTTTATTAACCTCTCCGCCTGCTTGGTGAGCTTCTTTATCATGCATAATACATCGCGCCCAAAGCATCCAAAGAGACATAGACGCAGATGTTCACTTATCTGCAACTCTGGTCCCATAATCTGCGTCCAAAGAGACGTAGACGCAGATGTTCACTTATCTGCAACTCTGGTCCCATAACCTGTTGAGTGCAGGAATTTTCCCTTCCTTGCGTGTGGAAAATAAGTGTACCGTCAATACAACACTTGGCTCCACTCTCTCAGTACATCCGATGACATAACTACGTTGCACATGAATGTACCGTAATACAGGTAGAAAACAACAAACAATTCGGCTGCTGCCCCGAAAGAGTGCCCACATGATGTACAAAACCCAACAGATTGACTTTGCTTCAGTGGGAACAGCCTTGCTCCTGAGGGTCTGGGAGTCTGCATTATAATGAAATAATATATGCAGAAAACACCCAGCTGTACCCAGGTACCCCCCTGTGGTCCCTTACAGGACTGGGGTGTTTCATGAGATGAGAGTGTAAAATAAGACATGGGAGCTTGTGTTGGTTGTTAATACAGTATGCATGTGAGTTGGTGTTCACACTATGTTCAAACTACTCATAACGTCTTTCAGCAAAAAAGAGGAAGCTGGTTGAGTATTGTGTGAGGATTAAAGTTAAGAAAGAAAAGAAAAAGTATGTGCTCTCCCCGTCGGGGAATCGAACCCCGGTCTCCCGCGTGACAGGCGGGGATACTCACCACTATACTAACGAGGAGATGTCTTCAGCTTAAGGCCCCTCCCTTTTTGAGTCTTAACAGCTACAACAGTAGGCAGTAGTAGTAGTTTAGTAGTAGGGTGCCATTGCACTACAGTCTGACCAAAATCTTGTAATCCTGTAGCCAAATTCCTTCTGTGCTGTTTGGATTATTCTGCATAATACCAGATGGCTACTAGGAAGTATGAATAGAGTAGAGACGTCAGTGTAGTGGCAGCACACTTTATGTGAGCATTGGTGGTTCAGTGGTAGAATTCTCGCCTGCCACGCGGGAGGCCCGGGTTTGATTCCCGGCCAATGCAACACTACTTTTGTTTTGTACATGTAAAACAAAACATATATGGCACAAGTGTTGCCACAACATATTTTTTTAACAGTATTGACAGTAATCACAATGTAAGTCAAGATAAGATACTATATTGAAGGAATCCAGGGCCCATTTAATTGCCAAAGCTTCCTTCTGCACTGCTAAATACAGGGCCTCCCTGGGGAGCAGCTTGCAACTGATATAAGCAAAGATGAATGGATACTTTATTGATCCCCAGGGGGGAATTCTGGAACCAGTCTTTCCAGGACCTTCATGATATGTGAGTGAGAGCAACTGGTCTATAATCATTAAAAGCAGCTGGAGATGAAGATTTAAAAAATGAAACCAGGCATGACGGGGAGGGCGAGGGGTGATGGTGGAATTGTTTTGTTTGTGAGAGTCCAAATGGCTGACAGTCTCTGATATTCACTGTTGGATGGGTGTGGGGGGGGTGGCAGTGGAGACACTGCTTTGTCTGTGTGCCTGGGAGAGGAGGAGGGGACAACAAAGGATCTTCTGCTATAAACCTGTTGGAAAAAAATGGTTCAGCTCATTGGCTTTGTTCAGGTTCCCTTTCCCCTTCTACTTGAAGCTAGTGATCTTCTTCATTCCAGACCACACATGCTTGATGTTGTTGTGCTGGAGCTGGTGTTCCAGCTTCCTCCTGTAAGCATCCTTAGGCTAGAGATACACTTCTTATTAGAAACATAGTCGACTACGTGCAGAGTTTGGTCTGTCACTGTTGCTCATCTCCCAGAATTAAAACAATGGATTGGCAGAAATAAATTATTTCTTTTGTTAACAGTGTACTTTTTACGATTGAAACTGCAAAAGTTTACTATTGATATGGTACTTTAAGATAGTGGTCCACTATCTGCATCTGTTTGCTATTTGCATTATAAATGCCCCTTTGTTGACAATGTAAGTACTGTGATTTGCTGTAGGTTGAAACTGCAAAAAGGTTCTATTGATATGTAACTTTAGGGTAGTGGCCAACTCACTGAATCTGTGTGTCGTCATCGTTATAATTTACATATGAGATGAGTGAATAAACATCAGAATGTGCTTCTTCTGCCAAAGACCAGACTTTCTCCTCAGCCAGTGAGCATTAGCTCTGGTCTGTCCCCTTGTGGCTGACCTGTTTAAACCCTCCAGAATGACTACTGTTCCTTTCAAGCACTGCAATCCCCCCTCCTTTCCTTACTACTCTGCTTATAGTATCTGCTCCTAAGCCCCTTTTCACCATGCACTGGACTTTTCCGGACTTTACTCGGGTGAGCTGCATGTGATTTGATGGTTGATCCGCTGGTGGTACCTGCAGCTCAGAGGCATCAGATTGTAAAATAAAGTTCTCGTCAAAAACTGGTCTTTGAAGGACTGGGTTCCTACACATGTATTGTTAGGTGTCTCATAAAGCTGCCACTGCCTCAGCTTTCCACTGCTACCTGGTCTCAAGGAGGACATGATTCAATTTACTTATGTGTTTAGACACAAATATTTTAACAGATTTGAGGTCGCAATTTTCACACATGTATCTGCACCACTTGACAGGCCTCGTTGGCGCAGTAGGCAGCGCGTCAGTCTCATAATCTGAAGGTCGTGAGTTCGAGCCTCACACGGGGCATGTCTTTTGTACATGTTTATGGAGCTTTATAGTAGATAGTCATAATACTTGGAAACAAATTTATATTTAGTATGTAATCAGCCTCCGAGAACTAGCTCTTTGACTAAATACATTCTGAATTTAAGGAGAAAATAAGACATCGCAGCTTGTGTTGGTTGTTCATACAGTATGCAAGTGTTTCATAAAAAAATGTTTGCTCCTTTTATCTGACAAGAAGAGAATAATTTAATGTACATATAAAAATGTAGTACTGACAGGGTTAGGGTTAGAAAAAAAGACAGTTTGTTACTTTAACTTAACCAGTGTTTTTATCTAGCTACTAATGCTGTGTGCGCATTAGAGGTGGAAAAAAAAAAAGAAATTGCACTCCCCGTCGGGGAATCGAACCCCGGTCTCCCGCGTGACAGGCGGGGATACTCACCACTATACTAACGAGGAGATGTTGTGGCTTCTTTTCAGTCCTAACACTAACAGTATATAGAAGATAGTAAATGTAGTAATAATTAATTCTGTAAATGTACGCTGGCAGATACAATTTTATTGGTTGGTTGTATGGGTTGTTCTGTTTACGCAGCCAAAAAACCAAGCACGTTTTCCAGACAGATGCCAGTGAAACAACCTCTATGTAAGCATTGGTGGTTCAGTGGTAGAATTCTCGCCTGCCACGCGGGAGGCCCGCTGATTGATTGGCCCTTGTTGGTGGAAAAAGTGAACTGAACAACCATCATTCTCATACCTTGCCTTTGGATGTCCACATGACAGACCTGGAAAACAAACAACAAACA
>OMLM01011886.1:53141-79715 GCA_900302695.1 Helostoma temminkii
AATTTTATTGGTTGGTTGTATGGGTTGTTCTGTTTACGCAGCCAAAAAACCAAGCACGTTTTCCAGACAGATGCCAGTGAAACAACCTCTATGTAAGCATTGGTGGTTCAGTGGTAGAATTCTCGCCTGCCACGCGGGAGGCCCGGGTTCGATTCCCGGCCAATGCAACATGATTTTCTGTATATATTAAAAAAAATTCTTTTGTACATTGTAGAATTGTGTCATTACGCAACATCTACAATGTTGTACAATCTTCAAGGGTTAGAACATGCATATATGCACGCATTAGTGGTTCAGTGGTAGAATTCTCGCCTGCCATGCAGGGGCCAGCTGATTGATTGGCCCTTGTTGGTGGAAAAAGTGAACTGAACAACCATCATTCTCATACCTTGCCTTTGGATGTCCACATGACAGACCTGGAAAACAAACAACAAACAGACCAGGGTTGGCTACCCCTGCTCTAGAACAACTCCAGTCGCCTCTGGAGTAAAAAATCTCATACATTTTGTGCACTTCTGTCTAGGAAATGCTTACCTGGCACAGTCTGATGTTCGGAAGCAGGTGCAGGAGTCTCATTTGCGGCATTAGCAGGAGGGTATATTGGAAACTGAAACTTTATTTTGCTGGAGCGTTGCTGGATGATTGAGGAAGCTCAGACTGCATCACAGTCACAGCACAGGTAGAGTCCGTCTTGGTCCTGTGCTTCTCCCAGTTTAGAGGAACTGGACGACAACCAGGTTCCACACTCCAGTCCAAACTTCCCCCCAGTGTCTGTGCTAGACAGACGGAGAGCTGGATATGTGGTGGGCTGTGGTTAGTGGGCTGCATTTTACATAAGTTATAGGTCATCTTTAAGCCTTTGCAGGCTGCAGAGAGGAACTGGGCAAAAGAACTGCACAGGGGATGATTTTCTGAGACACACTTACAGAGGAACAGCTTCATACAATGAAACACATCCAGCTTAATGACTATGCTTGGGTTGTAATGGGATCTTGATGTATAAAGTGCATGCAGAAGTATCCTCAGAAGCATTGGCATCAGATGTCCACCAAGCATCCCAGTATCCCAGTTCAGGTACTCTTCGAAAAGTGAAGCATGCTCATTTAAGGAACCAGGGTCAATTTGGTAAGTCGCAGAGAAAACAAAAACACAGCAAACATTAAGGAAGGGTCAATGACTAAAATCTACATTAGCCTATTGTTCACCTGAAAGTACCATCATCACCCCCTCCCTCGGTTCAACACATTAAACTCAGTTTAAACTCCGTCACAACAACAAACTTTACTTTACAGCATTAACATAATGTTAAACTGCTAAACTGCTAACAGAATCCATCTATAAAATCGCTATTTTTAATTTTCTATATTTTATTTTGATTTATAAATTACCCTTCAGAGGCGTCCACAGAGTGCAGCCGTCTTCGGCGTCTTACAGCCGGTCACAGAAGAAGGAGAGGTGTCGGCAGCTCTGGAAACGACGTCACAGCGCATACTAGTGACCGAAAAATCCGTAGTGGTTTAGCACTACCATAGCGCTATGCATCTACCTATACAGCACTGCTAACTTTAATCACAATACAATGGTGTGCAAAGTTCAGGGGTCAGAAAATGCATCTGTGCAAGCATTGGTGGTTCAGTGGTAGAATTCTCGCCTGCCACGCGGGAGGCCCGGGTTCGATTCCCGGCCAATGCAGCAGACCTTTATGTATGTTGGAAGAACATGCTTTTCTACAATTATGGATGGCAAAGTAGGCCGATTTGTATCAATAAACCTGCACGATGCGAGTGCATCGATATATTTATTTTAAAACAGGTGGGGAGACTCACCACTATACTAACAAGGAGACAGAGATAGTTAGGCCCCTCCCATTTTGAGTCCCAACAGTAACAGTCGCTAGAGATAGTAGCTGTATTAGCAAAAGTCCTGTAAACGTACACAGCCAACTTTGTTGGTGTTCACACGATGTATGAACTACTTGTAATGTCTCTCAGCAAAATAGTGGAAGCTGTTTGTTTGAGCATTTTTTTAGGTTTGACAGAGGTATTGTGTGAGTATGAAAGGGAAAAAAAACAAAAAACAAGCAGTATGTGCTCTCCCCTACATCCACAATCAATGATGAACACAACCACAGTCCCGAATAATACGCATGCTTTAATGAATTCAGAAATTTGACAAAATACTGACCGTTCAGTAACTCTGTCTAAGCACACACTGACTCATGGCTGGACACCATACAGACTTCTCAGGTCATGCTCTTGACCTTGCTTTCGACATCTCTGTTAATCTAGCAGAGTCATTGTATTACCTTGTGAGTCAGCGACTTGAGTACATTGCTTAACGGCACCAGCACAAACGTGCCTAACTTAACAACACTTCACTGCACTGACTAGATGACTGACTACTCCACTGTGGTGTCACATCAGCCAAACAGATACTGCACTCAATGTCAAAAAGAGCTGACTGAGCAACCCAGAATTGTCCAGTTGCCCGTTGTTATACCGAGTTACAGTGAATATAGATCCTAACAAGCCTACTTGAACATAAGTAGCACCAGCTTCATGCTACTGAAATTTTACTTAGCATTTTTCAGCCACGTTTTTTGCCTCCCTGACAATGATAGAGCACCTTATCCCCAAACTGCAGATTCAAAAACAAATAGAAGGGAGAAATTGGCATATCCAAGCAGAGGAGCATTGATAAGTTTCTCTTTCAGTTGGATGAATAACTTCTGGCATGCTGGTGTCCACAGACTATAAATAGGCTCTTGGACCTAATGGGGCTGCTCACTTTAACACACCATGTAGACGACCTGATCAACTGATATCTGGCGACCAAGAAAACACATACTGGTCTGGAGGAATTGTCATTTCTTCACCTCGACTTGACTAATCTTTCCTCAGTCTTTGCAACGTTGTCTGTAGCCACACCAGGTGTTCCTCAAAGGTTGATGAAAAAACTTAATAAAACTTAATAAAAGAGTTTTTGGAAGGTTGCTGACCCAATGCAAAAACCAAAGTTGTACTCAAATACTCCAAAAGGGTTGTGTTCATGTACATGTCCTTCTCAAGTACTGCCACCTGGTGGTACCCACTTGCAAAGTCAATGGTTGGGAAAAACCTTGCCCCATGCACAGCATCAAAGTGAGGCAGAGAAAATGTCATGTGGGAGTTAAGTTGTCTGTAATGTACACAAAACCTGAAGCAGTTGCCTGCCTTTCTCACAAGTACAACGAGCGATGCATAAGCAGTACTGCTGTCTAACCTCTGGGTACTGTGTTGGTGGTATTCGATGATATCCTGCTGTAAAGTATAAAGTCATGAAGTCACAATTGTCCACAGAAACAAATTCTCTATAACTCCATAACAAATTCACCGTATTAATGTAAAATGCCATATGTAGGTTTCCTTTCCCAAGGTTTCAGTTATTACATGTTTAAACGATTGGTAGTCTCCCATAAATACAATAATCAGATGCATACAGTGCATGAATTTTAAATATTAACATTTAGAAATCCAACTGTTAGTGTGCAAAAGATCAAAAAATAACTTTTGTTTTTGTTTTCTAGTTACACATCAGGGCAGAGCACCAGGCAGTGACTGATCCTGGGCATGAGATGGAACCGTGGACCAAAGGGATTGTTTTAACCTTTTTAGTAATAGATCAAAACATTTTAGTAGTAATGTAAGAAAAGCATATTGTAGCATATTAATGCATTTATATAGTAAAGTGATCAGGGCATTTGTTTGGATGAACTTCAGAGAACATATTTTCTCACATAAATGCAAATTACTTATAAAATGTTTGGGACCCTGGGTGGTTTAGGGTTTCCATTTATTTATACATAGCAAATGTTTATTGTTGTATAGTGGACACTGCAATTTACACAGAATTAAAACACAGTTGATCAAGAGAAAACGTGAGTATGAATGTTTTCAATTTAAATGATGTATATTTAAGAATAAAAATCAGTTTCAATCCAGTTTAAACGCTGTCTGAACTCCTTGTCAGTAACTATTGTGGCCGTCCAGGAACAATCTTGACATTCAGGTTGAAGGTTTACAGAAAGAATGGCCAACATCTTTGTTTACTTTTTGTGGTTTTGGCATTACGTAACATTTGGATACAGACTTCACAGTGGAACTTTCCCATAGCTCGCCCTCCCCTACAGCTGCATGTCATGTCTTTATGAATGGCCATGATGCTGACATGCTGGAAGGCTTGTCTCTACTGTCTCTACTTTTTTCCCTTGCTCTCTGGCAGTCATATATGCTGTCTTGCTGTTATACATTGACAAAAGCATGTGTTTAACAGTAGTTAAATTTTGGTATGTTAAGTTCAGTATTGAAAGATTGGTTTAGCAATTTGTATAGAGCCTTAAGCCTCTACCTGAATTAGACTCAACAGGCAAAACAAGCTGGTCCTTAATCAGGGGAAGGTTTAACTTTGAGTTAAGACTTGTTTTACATGACTTGCTGTTAGCAATGATTGGCTGACTTCAAAAGTTTATTGGCACAAAGCAAAGGCTGAACACAACATTTATTATGTGAAGGGGGGCAAATATCAAATAAATCTATAATCTGTCAGATGTAAACCAATAGCTAATAAATGCCTATGCTTGGAGCAGTAACAAAGTCATGGACCAATACTGGTAAGTATTTTCTGGTTACATATAGTAGCACTTCCCAAACAGTGAAGTCCAAGAAAAAATAAACACAACCGAGAACCTCGTGGTGCATTCACAGCGTATTAAACATTGCACAACGGAAATTCTAATTAACGACATTTGGTTCAAGAGATCAATTTTCTAACGTCAGTATTGTTAATATTAAAGTTTTGGCTGAAAAAACGTGACAATTGCGTGAAGATAAAGCGGTTTGTAAGAAAATGACTTCAACGTGGCGGACTTGAAAACAAGGAGTAGGTAAAATTTCGATTTTACGGTTGAACGTGAACGTTCACCAGTTAAAAGACAGGGGCATACACGCATGCGCAGTGGCTGTGTTTGCGTTCCTCCTCCCTCCGCAGAGACTGACAGCCCGTTAGCTGCTGCTCACCGGCATGATACAGCAAACACCGACTCGGTAAGACACGTCGAGATGGACACCTGGGGCACTTTTTACCACTACAAAGACGGATATTATTTAGACACGATTATCTGTTGACAACAGAAGCAGTCCATTCTTCGTCAAGCTAATTTTCCTTTCGGGTATAAGGAGACTCGACGTCCGGGAGAGGAATATAAGTGACGACTGCTATCCTGCGACATACACCGGCCAGCTAGGAAGCTTCTGCATTCACTTTTAACGCCACCTGAGTGCACCCTAACTGTTAAGGACTAGTTGTTTTGTGTGCTTAATTGTGAGAGTATTTTTCCGCAAAATTATCGTAAATGTTAAAAATGTACATCGAGATCTAGAGGAGCGTGGCTAATTGCTACCCTGCACAGCTTTAAGCTAACCAACGGCTAACCGAATTTCGTATTCTGTGTTTATTTTATTTGCTTCGCTGACTCTTGCGATTTTTATCTTTCTGAAGTTGGATTAAGACTGAAGTTAAGGAGTGTAACGCCGCTTATAAGCTGACGTTTCTGCTTAGCTACGGCTCGGAGCGTTTTTCTGGATTTTTAAAGGACATAAATCATCTGACTTCTGACTTAATGGCTCGTTAGTATCGCGGTACTGCAGCTGACCCAGCTAGCTAGCTAGCTTCTGTGTTAGCTAGTAGGTAGCAAACACTTACTGGCCTGTAGCAACTCCTTGACGGTGAAGATGCACCAGCAGGACTTTTCTGGAGACTCGCCCGGCACCGGGAGCAGGAAAACTGCCTTCCACTATAGGAGGGGTAGCAGCGGCGCATCTGTCTCCTCTGCAACCGGTAGCGGTGGAGTCAGCACGGTCGACGACACTCCAGCCCAGGCAGGGTCCTCTTCTCCTGGAACCCACCATCAGCCTCAGTCACAAATGGCAGGAGCACAGGTGAAGAAGAAGAGTGGCTTCCAGATCACAAGTGTCACTTCAGCTCAGATTAATGTGAGTGGCAACAACAGTTTAGCAGATGACACTGAGAGCTACGATGATATGGACGAGTCCCACACAGAAGACCTGTCATCCTCTGATATGCTGGACGTGTCTGTGTCCCGTGCTACGGATACAGGAGTGCCAGAGAGAAGCTCCTCTGATGAGACGTTGAACAGTCTCCATGGGGTCGACACACCTGGGATTGTGTCACCCAATGAGCCTCTTCACCCTCATGCCATCCCTCAGGGGTCCCAGCAGCATGCTTCTATGGTAAATGGGAGTGTGCACCATCATTATTATACTCAGCAGCACAGTCAGTCACACCATCAACGCTCTGACAGCTTGGGTGGAGGTGAACCCTCACTGCCGACTCTTCCCATCGTTCCCTTGGCGAGCTCAAGCCCAGCTATGGCATCCAAAGCTGGGTCCAGCCAGTCCCAGAGGCCACTCGTGTTAGATAACACTAAACTGACAGGCGGTGTAACCCAGCCATTAGCTCCTAAGGTTGGTGGGACAGCCACTGATCCACAACAACAAGGCAGTGGGAACTTTTCCAATGTGTCTGCTGTCACTGCTGCTGCAGTTCCTGCTTCTGACAACACTAGTGTGAGTGTGCATGTAGCTTCTGTTGGCGGAGGAACAGGCACATCTGCTGCTGCCTCCTCAAACACTCAAACCCAGCACACCCAAACTCAGACAGCTACTGGCTCTCGTTTTAGGGTGGTCAAACTAGACACTAACTCTGAGCCGTTCCGTAAAGGAAGATGGACATGTACCGAGTATTATGAAAAGGAGATTCCTCATCCAACTATATCCGAAGCACCAAAAGGTGTAGAGGTTGCTGTAGAGACTGAGGCAGGTAATGCTGGCGTTAGTCCAGGCATACCTGCTGCACAGCCACCTCACACACTACAGCCCTATCAGCCGCCGAGCCAGGACTTCACAAGTCCACAAGCCATGCAGAGCCCACCACAGGGACTGGCCCAAACCGCTCCTCTGACCTATGTTTCACCTCAAGAGGTCCTTGGTGGGGCTCACATGCAGAAACCAGTAGCTCCTGTTCCTCTTCCTACAGCAACACCACAGGTGGTTCCACAGGCCGGTGTGAGTCACCCCCCACCGTTAATATCCCAGCAGTTATCCTATGCTGTGGATCCCCACCAGGCTCAAGCCCACGGAGTGTACCCTGCGCCTCAGCTCCATGCGGGGGTCATACCCCCAGGAAGTGTCCGCCAGCCAGACTTTATCCAGCCCACTGCTCCCTTCCAAACCCAGGTCCAGCCTCCCCTGCCACATGTTACAACAGGACTCCCCATAACACCAGTGCCGGGAATCCTGGCACAGCCACCTGCCAGCATTGCTCAACATGCGCCACATCAAGGCCAGGTAGCTCCACCTGCCCAGGCCACGTTTCCAGCAGGACAGCCACAGACCCTTCCTGTTCAAGCCCAGCTTCCCCCACAGCCGCAGCTCCAGGCTTCCTCCAGTGCCACAGTTTCAGTAGCGCCCACACATGGGACCTCCTACATGCCCCTGACTGCACTTCAAGCTGACCTGAAGCCCATCCTCACCCCTGGTGCACCCATCACCCAGATCCCTGGAGGAGGGAGCTCCATAAAAACCTCCCAGCTGGAGGATGCGCAGAAACTACTACTCCAACATCAAGGCCTGCTGGGTCTGCCCAGGCTGGCTGTGGCAGCAGGTGGCGAGGGGCCTGCAGAAGCCAGCAGTGCTGCGGGAACATTGGCCCACATGGGGATATCAGCTGAGGCCAGTGCTTTCATGGCTGCTGCTGCTGCAGGCCTCAGGAGTCAGCATGCTGAAGGAGAGGATGACAGGTGAGGACAGACCGCCTGTGCTACCAAAGCTGTTTATACTAATGCTTGTTCTTCACGTTTTGCTTTTGTTCAGACAGCAACACAGATAATTTATTTTACGGTGATTTTGTCCTGTGAAATATAGTTATGGCTCTCCTGATGTGTCCTTGAAACAACCAGGAACTGTTTAAAATGTTTGACTAGGACCTGGTTTTCTGTTGTTGACATCTAAAAGTGCAGTGTCACGTTTCCTTGATTTGCTTGAGATCGCTCTGACAGGCTTCAGAAGGCGGTAAGTGAAAAGTGTAACACTGGTCTTACAAAAATATCCATCCCCAAAGAGAGAGAGTGGAGCTGCTGAGTCACTAAGGGAGATGGTCACACAGCAGATGCTCTACCCTGGTTGACCTCCTACCATCCAGCCGCATTAGCTCAGGACTCTTTGTGTCAGTAAGATTGTATTTTCTATAGCTGCCTCACGCTATCCTTCCTTTCTAATTTGGTATTTGCATCACTCTTTCTTATTTTCTTAGGTTTAGGGCTTTCTAAGACACCAAAGCTTTACGTTTTTTACACCCTTAAACTATGCAATGATTTATTCATATGTACAGTTGCTCAGTCCTGTGTTAGTGTTATTTTTGCTCTGGTTCTTACAGATGCAGGTGGTGTCTAAAAACATTTTCCCTTGTGATCCCAAATGTTCAGTGTTTGCTGAAGAAATTGGGTCTGATCAGGAGTTGTGTTGCATAAATCTGAAGCACTGGCTGCAGAGAAAAGAAGTACTGTTGTGACAGCAGTCTAGTGTTACCAATGCACTGTCCTGTATTCTGGTTAAGCAGGAGATTCATGTTGTGCGGACAACAATAATGCCTGCAGGGTATGGAGGGAGTTAAACTGAGAACATTCAGCCTCACCCATGCAGTCCATAACTATAACACAATATTGTGTCTTTATTTAGCCTTTATCAACAAATGCTGTTTGTCCAAAAAGGTTTCTCTCAAGTACAAACACATGCTATTTGTCGGGACAGACGTGGAGAAACATTTGAGTAGTTGTTGAGTGGTGAACACAAACATGTTTCTGATTCAGTTATCAGCGAGCTGAAGTTAAGTTTGTTTTTTCAGGGTCCGGATTGTGAATTTATAGCTTGAGCAGTGGAGAGTTGGATAATGCGGTGACTGCAGGCCTAATGTAGAAATAGCTGTATTCAGTTGCCAACAGAGCTGGACTGTATTCTGTGTGGAGGCTTTTGTAAGCAATTCGTGACACCCTGTCACTGGTTTAGTATGTGAGACATTTGCATGACCTCTATGTGCCTTCTTCTGTAAGTGCGTTTCCATCTCCGTCTGTTCGTTGGCCCATTTTTCACACGGTGAATCAGCCAGTGTCCTGCAGAAGCAGACAGTCTTGGTGTGTGTCTGCTTTGTTTATAGTCATGGTCACGCCATACTGTGATCTGGATATGTGTTTCTGTTACTGTCACTGGTTTCTTTCTGTCTGATATTCTGTTTATCTTCCTTTGTCACCCTACCTGTCTCTGTTTTCATCTTGCAGACCTCAGTCCGTCACGTCCAAATCTTCTCCTCCAGACCAGTCTTCTCTCCCCACTCTTAAAGTGTCGCTCTCCTTTGCTTGCATACTTCCATAGCTAATGTAAATACTCAGTTTACAGTGAAGACAGCCTAAAACAAACACAAGAACATTTGGAAGAATTTAATTGATTATCAGAATAGGTGATGATTTATATTTTGTTGTTAGGTTGATCCAACTACCAAAAAGAATGTATCTACACGACAAATCAGCCTTATTCATTCGTGCAGCTGGTTCAGATGTACGTGCCTGATGTCACAGTGTAGATTTACGCAGCTCTCTTGGCTTCTCAAATGCCTAGTCTAGCACACATGTGTGAATGACTGCTGGAATGGTGTATTACAATAATATGAGGGTGTGCCTGTGTTTTGCAGGATTCTGCTTGTTAGTTTTCACCTGCTCACTGTCAATTCGTGTATGTGGCAGCGATGCTGATGTCTGTGAGGGTGCTGTAACGATTCTGATATTAATCAGCGCTTCCATCAAACCCCTGTGCTTCCCCAGGCGGAATTTCAGCCGCAAGTCGATGCCGGTGTTATTTGACTTAGTGATGAATCCCAGCTTTGGTTCTCAGTAAGACAAGACTCATGACTTTCCATATACTGTCCACCTGTATCATCTGTATTGCCTCTATGCACATATTTCCCTTTTCAAGCACCAACAGCTTGAACTGCTGTTATATCATCCTTTTATATTCATCTCTGAGTTGTTTCTGTTTGAGAAATGGAAACGGGAGAGAGTACAGAATATAAGCTAATATGAGCTTTCTTAACTAAAACCAAAATGTGTAAGAGTGTATTAAATACTCTGGGTACGTGAGCTGGTTTAAAGCTGTACTCAGTCCTTAAGTAAATCTCAAACATCTTAATACCAGTAAATTACAGAAGATTAGAGCTTCTTTTTTAGTTTCTTTTGGTTTTTTGCTGCAAGAGAATAATTGCGACACACACTGTCAGTGTAAGAGGCCTTATAGTTAGTGCCAGTAAGCATCCCATCAAGCACCGTAGTTCTACTGGATTTGACACGATTATATTGACACGCCTGTTTTTAATTGCCGCACCACTTTTTGAAAGGAAGAGGGAGTTTCCAATGGCTGAGGCCAAGTAAGCACCAGAGCAGAGAGCTGTTGCCAAAGCGGTATTTTTTCTTTCACCTGAGGTCACAACTGTAACTGTCAATAAGGTTTTACTATTCTGTTTTTGATGCACACGTTTAAAACTATGTAGTGAATCCTGTGAACACACCCTATGAAAATAGTTCGCAAAACTACGCATGCTAAAAGGACAGGTTCAATTGATCAACAGGCCGTATTGCATTTTTGCCTAAAAGACATTTGGCAGTAATTATTAGTTAGTAATTAATTAGTCACATTGTTCTGCATGAGATTGAAATCAAACTTTCAGCTCTTGTGACCCAAGCACGTTCAAGAATATATTAAAGGTATATGCCCAGGTCATTTCTGAACTTATGTTTTTATGTTACAAATATCAGGTTTTACTGTGCTTCCGGGTTTATTTTGTCATATCTCCTTCTTAATCCAAGTATGTGCCCCTATAAAGCTCACATTTTTCTTAAAGGCACACTCTTTAATGATCAGTCTTTGGAGTATAATCACATGCAGTGGCTCATTTCATGACACAGGTGACTGAAATGTCCTAGATATGCCGTCGTTTCACTTTCATTCTGAAAGGCCTCTTTATATCACAGTCCTAATGTTAAGCGGTGCCTAAAGATGCATCTGCGAGGTTGTCTACTGGTGTTTGAGCAGGCAATTTCTATTTGGCACAGTGCAATATACGACTAGTTTAAGGCGCTGCCTGCTTGTGCACAGCATTTTAAATGCAGCAGGGATCTGTTTTACTGAATTGTTCCTCTTTTATGGATCTTTTCCAAAGGTGAGACATGTGTCTCGGTGCCTAAGACTTCTTTGACATCATATCTTGTCTCTCAAGAGCAGTTAAATAGCACCTAAATGTCTTTCAGTTATCTAGCTGTTAACTCTACTGTCGTTCTTCTCTCTCACGATGTTGCACTGATGCCTCTCCACTAGGTGGCAGTCTTGGATGATAATTTCCCAGAGCCTGGTTACCACTTGTTTATATAACCTTATCCTGCTTTGAAAATCGCTGACCTAAAATGTGCCTTGTGGCAAAGTGGAAATGTCCTTGCTGCAAGCAAACACATGAATGTTCTTTATACTTCTCTCAGTAAAAACACCGATGGGTGTCTAATGTCTGATCAGTGTGGTTATTGGCTGCTACATTATATCTTCTGGCAGGGTTTGTAACACAGTGGGTTTGCTTATTTTTAGGGATGGACTGAGTCAGTCTTTCCATGGGTGAAATAGTATCAAACTGTCTGAATGACTAATAGCCAAGTCAGATTTATTCAGGTTTCCACTTAATTTGTCCTGATGTGAAACTTTTTCCATGTATGCATTTTTGTGATATCAGAAGACAGAAGGAAAATATGTGTGGACAGATGTGATCTGTTTCCCCTAATAATCCACCTAGAGCTGCAACCAACGATATATCATTATAGAATATTCTGCAGATTACTGCCACTGTCTCTCCACGTGCATTGTGTGTGAAAATCCTGCTGCAGCAACATCAGTGTTGTCCAACTCTTGACAGGTTCGGTTTTAGGCAGCATGTGCTGGCACCCGGGGGGTGCAAACCCAAGTAGATGGGTGTCAAGTTTGCCGGCCTAGTGCCTTCATGCAGAGCTGCAAATTCTTTAAGAAAGTCAGAGGCCAGAGAGGATATATATATATGTCTATGCATGTCTGTCTGCTTTTCTCAGTAGGAATGTTTACGACTTGAGCTGTCAGCTAGTTCATGTATATGTGTGTGTGAAATTGTTGTTTATACATGAGAGAAGGTCTAACGGTACATAATGACTTTTCCCCTTCAGGCTTTTAGACTGAGGGAAACGCAGTAGTTCTGGTTTTAGCTGGTTGTGCTACAATCACCTCTTTGCCACCTGTACTGTGTAATTTTGCTTTCACATAACTTGACCCTCTTGCTTGTCTCATCCACCTTTTCTGCCTGCACTTACAGTAACAGCAGGAAATAAATCTGCTGATATTTCAGGTCCTATAATTGAACATTCACTGCCAGAACATTTGAAGGTAGCCAGCTGAGCTTAAACGTATTTAGTCTCTGAGTTAAATCACTATATTGTATGTTTAACTGACTATAATTTAAGGTCAGCATAATGCTTGGTTACGAAGCGGGAGAACACTCAGTGATTTCACTACAGCATCTCTTTAAGTCTTTAAGTCTGGAAAAAACTTTTAATTTGGTTTTCTACAACAATAGGCCTTAAAATGTATTAAAAACTCTATAGATATCTCATAATTGCATCTTGCATTAGAAGACCAGTTGCAAAGCATCGCCTAGCATAAATTAATTATTAACCAGTTTATCCATTGACTGCTGATCTGGGGCAAGGTATGACTATGTGGTGTTAAAAGGTATTAAATGCTCTATAAACCCCCAATCTCTAAACATTGTTTTTCTTAAGCCACTCTTGTTTCTCAAGTTCAACCAGCGTCCGTGTATTTTTAAAATAAATATCAGGATGAACTCCTCTGGTGTGTTTGAGACAGCCAAGAGCTGGTGACGCATGTAGCCTGCTATCTGTGATTCTACACAGTGGTGTAAACTGTGGGTGCCTGTAGCTAGTAGAAAAGAAACTTAAGTGTCTGTTCATGGTTTTGATGTGCATGCAGTCACATGTGATGTGCCCAGGAGCCTAGATGGAAATTATTGTAAAGTGATGCTTTGTTGAAATGTCTCTTTTCTTGCTTTCATCCACCGGGAGGTCACAGGTCAGGTTCAGCGGTGATAATCAATCATTTTGCCTGTGAAGTGTCAGAAAATGGTTAAAACCTCTTATTGTTTTAATTATTAGTCTCGAACTTGACCTTGTAGTGTTAAAGTCAAGATTTATACTTCTGCTGATCGATAAATCCACCAGTTGTTTCATCTCTAATCAAATATTGCCAATTACCTGTCCAATGAAGGCCTTTCCAGTTTTTTGAGTCTGTTTTGAGTTCTGAAGGAAAATTTCAGACTCATGCACAATAACGTGACTACTCTCCTATCTGTCTAAGAAAAATATTTAGTCCCCCCTGAAAGTGACACTTCTTGTTAAGAGAAACAGTTGTGGTTGTTCAGTGTCAGAGCCTTGACCTTCCTACTGTTAAAACATATTGAGATCACTGCATGAAGCCTGCGTGCTGCTGCGAGCCGAGAGCAAAGTTTCTCAACTGCCGCAGAGAAGATCCTCACTGTTAGCTCTCTGTTTACATCCACGCTGAGCCCTTCAACCTTAAAACACAAACAATGTGCGGATACATGTGACCGGGGTCGGTGCCAAAATGTCCCGTGACGTCTTATGCCGTCAGGGTGTCGTAATGTTGTGTAATATTCGATTGTATAATATTTATTCAACTGGATGGATTAGGGACAGAGTGGAGAGCTGTTGAATCCAAAATGTTTCGTGTGCTTGAATGTGCATAACTTTTAAAACCACACAAATATAAATGAAGGGTCTTTCTGCCAGTTTGTAGGAGATCCAGACAAACACTGAAGAATGAAGAGATGAGATGTATGTATGGATTTTAAACAGATTTTGTTTAATCCTTTAATCTCCTGTGTTTGTGCCAATTCAGAGCTCTAGCATGCTGTCTTCTGTTATTCCCTTTTTTTATTTATATTTGTAAATGTATGCTAGAGCTAAAGCTATATCTAGGCAAATCATTTGGTCTTTGTTGAAACCTATTTTTTCTGAATTGATCTGCAAATTGACTGATGTCAGAGGCAGTCAAATCTAGTCTCACTTTTATCTTTTATCATAGCATAGTTGTGTGCCTTTCATATCTGTGAAAGGATCGATCCGTCAGAGGATCGAGGCCTGTCATGTGATTTTACTGGTAGAGATGGTTCAGTACAGTCAGCGTCTCCTTCCCTATTTCTCCTTTCTTTTTCATGGCCCATATGGCACAGAGGCTGGTTATGTAAGGCATTGCGTGCACGGCTGAGACAGATTCACTTGCGCTCCAATGAGCCGCTGGCCTGAAGTTCTGGGATGCTACGAGGGCTGTGCGAGTTTTAGGGCGTTCCTGCTCTTTGTTTTGTCTGTGTTTGGCCAACGATGAAGGGAAATTATCCAGACTTAAGAACACACTGAAGGTTGATTTTGATTTGTGTCTTGATATAAATCACCTGTTCAAGAATTATTCCTCGAAAACATGAAATGATAGCATGTTTCAGAATAAGTTATGCAATACACATCTTGTAGATTCTTTCCAGTGGTCCTATTTTTTTCTCCAACTTTGGGAATATTAAGACACTTCCTTTGCTTAACTGAAATGTCTGCTTGTGTGTGTGCTTCAGGGTTGATCTCGCTGTCGGCTTTGGTTCCCAAAACTGGATTGTGCCAGACCGCACACACAGACACACACACATCAGTGGATAGAGCACACAAACGAGATGCACAAACTATCCAGACACATGCAAGCTTATGTCACAGCTACTTGAGGAGACATTATATGGAAAGAGGAGAGTGAATCACAAAAATACAGGGATGATGGAAGAAAGAAACAAAAAAGGCAGAATGCAAACAATGAAAGTCTCTGACTAATCTGCTTTTGTGATGTACTGTCTTATCTTGAAATGAGCTTCGGGTTGCATTGTGGTTTTGGTGGCGATGACTGGTGAATGCCCATCACGTCCCCCACATTCTCAGTGTCGTGACTTCGTCTGTTATCGAAGCCTTTCATATTTTCACAAAAGTCACAGAGTCTGACTTTATTCCGGACCACCCAGCTCTGCTTTCACTCAGACCACACAATAAAGTGAGGCGGATACGTTAGTTGGACTCAGCTGGATGCTTTTGTGAGACAGAACATGGATAAAGGGAGTTGGAAGGTGTTTAGGTTGCTGTTAGCACTACTGGTTCTACACTTCTCTGGTACATCATGCCACTTGAACTAGAGATATTTTCTGCACTGCCTGTTTTGGCATTTCAGTCTCTCACTTGTTCTTGTGTGGTTTACAAGATTCTGCAAAGTCGTGTGTTCCTCCGAACAGTTTCTTGTCTCAGTTCACACATAAGCTGTCCCAGAATAATGTTTCACTCCTAAAATATTAAAAACAGTTTTGTGTGAGCTTTCCATTGCAGACATGGACTACAGAAGATTTAGCATTTCTTCAAACTAAAACTACCACTTTTGTCATTTTTCTCAAATATGGTCTACTACTTGTTTTGCAGTGAAACTTTATATTTTTAACTACGTGGGCAATGCAAGCACCATCTGTTCCTGCACACTGTGGCTGCACATCCGCCCTTATGTAAGCTCCACAGGGTGTGGCGAAGACATACACCACCACTTTCTTTCCTGCTCAGATATATTCAGTGATATTTTGTCATGGGTAGAGTTCCCTTTGACGTGTGTTCTTGAAGGATAATTAAAGTGAGCTCTGGTAATTATTTTATCCACAGTTTGGCAAGTTGGAGTGCTGATTATCTAACTAAAGTCTAAGTACATCAACAAGTCAGCTCGGATAGTAAGGACGATTTTAATTAGGCTTTAAATTGACATTGTCTTGATGAGTACTGTAGTAGCTCAATATTCTTATAGCCTGTAGTCTGCCAAGTAAAGTGTAAATATACACTAGGCTTTAACATAGTGGTTGGACAATATATGGGTCAGCTCTTTGTGCACATACACAAGCTTTGGATGGATTCATAATGAATGAAAGCATCCCATCTGGACTCTGTCATGTTGTACATCAAGGTCTCCTGTCATTGGCTGAGCCAAGTCTGTTGTGATGTTGTGCCTTTAGTGATTGGCTGAAAGTAAACTGTCCCACCATCAGTGAAGGCTTCCCTTAGACATGTCTTTTATACTAAGTGAGCTTGCATCCGCTGACCTGCAAGTACACAATGTACAGAAATACAGTGTGATGAGTTGTGTATATATAAAAAAAAAAGCATTCTGTCACATACAGTTAAGATCTAGCGATTATTGTTACCTGTAGCCACATAGAAGCTCAAGTCACAAGTAAACAAACGTTAGTCTGCAATTACAGTATTCTTTATTTCCCAATATTGCAACAAATTCTGCATGAGCACCCCACGCCACCATTTTGTGGTGCCGACTGCACGGCATCTTCAGCCATAGCTGCCTCTTCCCCTTTGTTCTGCATTTCCCTGAGCTACAGAGATATAATCTTGGTGTTTGTAACTTTTTGAGCTCTGATCTGCCTTCTAGCTAGCTATCTTGTTTTGGTCGTCTTTGTTCAGACCATAATGTGGTCTTGTTTGCTTGCATGGGGGCCTATATTTTGCTAGCATGGTGATACACGTGATACACTGGAGGCCTATATTGTGAGTGCGTGTGCACCCAGTCTGCTGATCAGGAGTGACAGGACAGCTAAAGGCATGCCTGTTACGACATACACATCCTCCTTCAGATAACTTGCAGAGCAGGGAAACCAGGAGGTGAATGCTTGCTATTAAATTTGGGGAATTTAACAGCAAGTCCATCCACTCTTCAATATAAACTGTCACTAGAAGCTATAGAGTAGCACACCACTCACGTGTTCACCACAGACAGGATTTAGCAGGAAACCAAATGATGTGAAGAAGCGAGTGGTTGCAGACCGGAGGGTGTGGCTTGTAGACAGCAGTGAGTGTGCTGACGGGGTGTGTGGTCAAAAGTAGCTCATCCTATTGGATGGATCACCCTAATCTTGTGACAGTTTACATAACAGCAGAGGGGGAGGTGACACGATCACCAACCCTCCTATCGTCCCTCACCACAGAATCAGTTGTCCGAGTCTGTATCAGGCTTAGTAAAGGAAAATTCAGGAGCATGCTCGAATTGTACACACACTCCCACCTCTGTTATACACAGCTCCATCCTCCACTGTTGGCACACTCCCCTATGTGCGGCTCCCTCAGCTGAGATGAGCAGGGGATAATGGTGGTGTTTCTCTTGGGGTGTTTTAGTGGGGTGTGGGAGATGTCTGCTTAGTTGGAGTGTGTATTTGTAGCTGCAGAATCAATGAAAGAGACAGGGGTGGCCGCAGCAGCACAGGGCAGGGAAGCCATGGCCCTAAAGCTGCTGTTCTGGGAGCTAGAGAAGCATCTGAAGAGGTAATGATGGCTGTAGTATTGTCATGCTGTCAGGGGGTCATTAGTGGTGCTGTGGCGGGGTCACGTCTACTGCAGCAGCCTGCTGGATTCCTCTCTTTGTCTCGTCTGTTGCCGTTTTTGTATCAGCATTCGGTTGGTCAAATGTCGTCACTAAAGGCAGAACTACATTTAACAGGGATACTCAACGCCTGCAGTTTCTAACATCGACACGTTAATGTGCCTGATTCTGTGTGCATAAGGCATGAAACCACCTCACCTCAGCATGTTCAAACTCCTGCTCAGTCTCCCTGGTGAGATATGACCGCGTTTGAGGACACGCTGTTCTTGCCGTATGCGTATGCATGTTTTTACCTTTTGGCTGTGCATGAATGTCAAAGTGTGCTTGGCTCCAATTCAGTCGCTCTTGGCCAGATCCAGACCAAGGATAATTACTTTATCTTCTTTCATCTATTTTTTTCAGTTTTTCTCCCCAGTTTCAACTGCAAGATAAGCATAGCTCCAGCTCATCAATCAATCCTGTCAGCCCATATTTGCTGCCCAACCTACTTTCCAGTCACATTTTTAACCTACAGCTGACAATCTGTACTTTTGTTTTGCACCCACTGCCATTTTGGTCCTGTTGTCTCCAGCACTCTTCGGCATAAAAATGTGAATTTCATCCCTACAGCAACAGTGCTTGCTTGTGATGCTGCTCCTTCAGAAAAAGGAGAAGTACCAACAGACGTTATTTTCCAGTTCCCTAAAATCACTGTCCTGTGATTGTATAGCCAAATTCACAGACGGAGCTGGAGGAAGTAAAATACAGAGATGTTGAGCAGGTGTAGAGGTTGTGTCCTCTCCTCTGAAACATTTCTGACTTCCAAACACCTGTATTGACACGTGGTCCACTTAATTAGCTTGGTACCAGTCAGTGAATGTTCCAGGCAGAGACGCATATAACACAGCTAAGGTGTTTAAAGCAGGACAGGTGCCTCAAAGGAGCGCCTGGCGTGCTGTCAAAGATCATGGTACTGCTTGAGACGGTAGTTGAAGGTCTTACTTGTGTTCTCTTGTCCAGTCAAATTGGTGAAGGGTATGTGAAGCCATCGGAAGAGAGGTTGTTTATTCTGTGTGATTGGGGAGGATGAGGGGAAATAAAAACATACCCTGATTGTAGCAGCTGCAGGACGTAAAACAGTTTTGGTTCCAGCCTTTTTATCTTGACCACAGTCATTTATTCTAGGTGTACTTCCTTTCCTTTGTGTGCTTTTTAACCAAACTGTGTGTTTCCATAGTGACATATCTTAACATCTACGGTCAAATCACATATAAATACCCACTTGAAATATTGATCTAATCAGCTCCTTCAGTCTTGTTCAGTCATACTGAACAAGTGATCTGACTCATAAATGGCACCACAGATTAAATTTGTGCCTTAGCGAGCAGATATTTTTAATTATCAGTTAACCTGCAAAATGTTGTCATGCTCAATTAATGACATGTGAATCATCAGTTCCCAGCAACCAACAGAACATCTTAATGTGTTTATCTGACGATGCCTATCAGACAGTGTGTTTTTCAGGGAAGCCTGCATATATTTTAGCAGGACGCTGCTGCAGCGTTGGCTTCGTAGGTGTCTCCTGTCTGCAGTCGTTACCTTTCACCAACTGAATATATCTGACCCATCCTGAAATTCAAGTAAACTGTCTAAACTGTAGGACGATCCGTCAGTTTGACTTTGCATCTTGGCGCTTGTGTGACCATTTTAAGACGACTGACTACCGATAGGTGGAGACATTGCTGCACATATCGATGTGTGGCTGCTGACCAAAGTTTCCCCACCACCTGCAGTCCGCATTTTAGCATGAACCCCGACTAAACTGCACATTTATCGCACACTGACGCACAAATAAGACTGTTCAAATCTAAATGTGCGCTCTTATAAAGTGATGTATTGCGCGCTTTGAAGTGGAGGCAGCCCCCTGTGTCTGCTCTGTTGTGTTTCTGTTGAATGCGGGTTTTTACGAAGGACGGTGCAGCAGGTAGATGCTGCATAAATTATTACCACGAGCCACATCTCCTCCAATCCGTGTCGCCGCAGCCTCAGCTGCTCGCATGTGTTATGTTAATGAGCTCCCTCCTCGGCCAATCGCGCGGCTGCTTGCGCTGTTTTCCTGCATACATTATCCAGAGAAGGAGCCGCGGTGTGCAGAGCCGCAGCAGCTTCAGTCTTTGTGCGCTCTGGCCCGGCTAGGAGCTCTGCGGTCTCCCGGAGAGCAGATCCAACATCCCGCTCCCAACAATGCGCTATTTTTCTACTTTTATACCACTGGGTTTCCAGTTTGTACATCCTATAAATCGCCTGAGGGGGTTTTAATGGACGGGGTAGCATGAATTCCCAATGTTATACAGTGGCGATGGACCTTGGCGTTTGTCAACTGAGGAATTTCTCGATTTCGTTTCTGTCTTCTGTGCTGGGGAAGGAGAGTGCATCAGTCAGTGTTGACGAGAGGTAAAGCCCTTTACTGGTTATTAGGTCGTGTTCAGCGGATTAAAAAGAGGCAACATACACGAAATGCGTCCTCATTGATTCTCCTGTCCTCAAAGTCAAAACCTGCTATCTCGACCTCCATTCGGTTTCGCTTTGCTGCAGAGCTGGATTATGATTTATAGTAAATCATTGCTTGTTTTTTCCCCTGGTGGCAGCTTTATAGCATAAGTGAGGCTTTTTTTTCCTTTGTTTATCGTGTGGCAGCACCAGTGCATTAATGCCAGTCACGTCTGCGCCATAAAACCAAACAAAAAAAAAAAAAAAAACACCCTTGATGGAGACATTTTTCACTAACTCAGCACTCGATCAACCTAAAACACTTTTTTCTCTTCTGTCTTCCAGCTCGTCGGGGGCGAGTGTGGTGGCCATTGACAACAAGATTGAACAAGCAATGGTAAGCTGCTGTTTTTAACGCATGTAAAATCGGTCATGTTGCCCGCACTGTGCTGTTCCTCCTGTGTTACGTAAGTCAAGCACCGACGTGGTCTCCTGCAGCTCCATCGCCACCTTTTGCTTTCATTTTCTAGTGTTTTCATGGCCTATTACATGGTATTTGCAAAAAAACAGTACGTTTCTGTTGAATGGAAATTCAACGAGAGATGACGAGCACACCGGTGGTTTTCTGCAATGCAGACGTGATGTTTGTTAGAAATGAGACTGCAGGTGCGTAAAAGCGCATAATTCGCAGCGCAGACTTGATGCACCTGCTGGTATGTGAACAGGAGGGAAGAAGAGCTTCCTGCGCTGTCACGATTTGGATCGATCAGCTGTGGCTTGTTGGCAACCTGATGTGGGCCAAGGTTCACACGCTAACCCCCACCACCACCACCCCCCCTCCTCTGTTTTTGCATATAGATAGCCCCACTCCCTCTCTGTCCTGTGTTACTAGGCAAGCGGCAGCCTCCCCTGGCTCGGTATAAATAACTCTGCCGGTGATTGGCCCCTCCCAGCCCGGTGCAGGAACATTTTGTTCCCGTGGCAGCGAGGAGGAAGGAGGGGCGGGTCCACAGCGGAAGGGATGCTCTGGTTATTAGAAGTAAATCCCTATTCAGCAGCCTGAATACTGCTTAAGCATCATCATGCCAGTGCACCTCAAAGCTATTTCTCTCGAGCACCTTATGAAATCCACTGTTTTCTGGGGAACTCGTGTTGTGTGCTCAGTCTCAGCTCACCTCCCGTCACTCGCTGTCAGTGCAGGCATGTGCTGTGCACCACTGTGAAGTTATTTACCACAACAGTTTAACCTTTGCACTCTGCTGTGGCACATTTTACCCCTTCACAGTTGTTTGTATTCAGTAAGAGTGGTGTTTTTATTCTGGTAGGAAGCTTGTTGTGTATATAATGCATAAGTATATTTCAGATAAACAAAGGGAGTTAAATTTGAATGATGAGTGTGTGATTAGTGCTGTGATGATTATGGTCTACACTGAGTACTCAGTTATTTTATTGAGTTTATTAAATGTAAAAAATTGCCCTTTACGGATCCGTAGATCCCAGAGTGATGCATTCAAATGGGATGTTTGGTGCATCCAGCAGCCCCAAGCCCATCACTGACTCTGTTTGTAGTGTTATAAGACTGAAGAAAATCAGCTAAGCCTGCATTTGTTTGGGCATTTTTCCATGAAAAATGTTTGCAGACTAGTAGCTTTGTTGACTGTTTTTCAGTTCCAGCGTGATTTGACTTAAAATAATTGAAGGAGGTTACAGATGGTGCTTATGTTGCATAATCAGGAGTCTGGTTGAGTCTGAAACATTCATGTGGTTTGAACAAGATGCTTTCTGGCCTTGGACAAGGAATCTGAATTATTTATCAGGCCATGTCTTGCTCTGTGTCTTCCCTCGTCCTCAGGACCTGGTGAAGAGCCACCTGATGTACGCTGTGCGCGAGGAAGTGGAGGTGCTGAAGGAGCAGATCAAGGAGCTGATTGAACGCAACACTCAACTGGAGCAGGAGAACAACCTGCTTAAGACCCTGGCCAGCCCTGAGCAGATGGCCCAGTTCCAGGCGCAGGTCCAGACTGGAGTCTCCCCCACCAGCACCCCCCAGGCTCCTGTCCCAGTCGGATCAACACAGGCTGTACCCTCGGCACAGAACTCCAGCCCATCTGTGTAACACAGATACTGTACACTGGAGATCCCTCTGAGGATGAGATACAGGGGGGATGTAAGGAAGAAGACGAAGAGGAGGTGGAGGAAGAGGGAGTCTGGCCATACTGTGAACTGACTCTAGCATCAAGTCTGACTATGCCACACACTTCAACTTCACCAGAGGACGGCTTTTTGTTGCACATTTTATTTAACTGAAAGAATTTGGAGTTGCACCATCGTGTGTGTGTGTGTTCGCTTTGTGTCCAACTTTTATTACCCGCTTCAGACAATCGTTGTTGTCGTGCTGGTCGTTGAGGTGATAAAGAGAGGAAGGACAGAGCTGACAGGAACTGACAGTCGTCGCTATTGTTCAGGGCCACCAGAGGAGGGCCATTTGGGGGGACTGGGCCCTCGTTAGTGCCGTCAAATCCTGTGGAAAGAGTGCCATCTTCTCACCCCCACCCTAACCCTGCCCAGCGATGTCCATCTGCACATATATTTTATTCCTCGGCATCGTCTTCTTTCCTTTTTCCATTTGCACTTTTTTCAGACTCTACTGACAGTGGACAAACTTCGTACAACCCATCTGGAATGGGAGTCAGGTAATCCAGCTCACTTTTGTCTGAGTCTGTATCTTCACAGCATCTGAAGACGACAGCAGATTTTCTGAGAGTCAGTCTCCCCCTTCTTGGATGGAGCAGTAAACATTTATGCAGGGAATCGATGTTTTTTGGTTGTGTTTTTTATTTTTTTTATTTTAAGGGAATGGAAACGTAGGATTTTGTTGGTTTAATTTTTCTCTGGTCGATGTAACTAAAGTCCTAGTGGTCTGTAAAAATAAATAACAGAAAGGTGAATAAATAGGACATGACTGTTTCTAGGTAGTGAACTTTGTACAGACTAAATATTTCCAATTCAACTCTGCCAAGTGCCTGGTTTCTAACCATAGATACATATAAGTGCTAAAAAAAAAAGTGTTTTTTAGTTGTATTATTCATGTATTTGTATGCATATATATATCTATGGTTTGCCAGGTTTTAAACTACCTGTGATGTCAGTACTCAGGGTGGGACCAGAAGAGGATTATTTACGTGGACACTAAGATGATGTCTCTCCTGCACTGACACACAGTGTAAAAAAATGGCAGTAGTCTTTTTTGTGAATTTTTTAGTTGAATTAATACATCAGATCTAAGAAAGACATGGATTTAAGTTGAATGTAGATGGGCTCCAAATAAAATAACCCATTTCACAATGGCAAACACAATTTTCTCTCCAATAAACAGCCTCTACTGCCTTCCCAGTTTACCCAGAATTCCCAGCTAAAAGCAGAGACGGATCCCCACCATGTAAATGTTGATCTGTATGTGCGTCTCCTATTGGTTATATAGGACCAAGCCCTCTAAACGTCCTCGGTGGTTGCTCAGCCAATCCTCTGCTCGTGGACGCGCAAAGGGGAGCGCGCGTAAATAGAGGGCAATGAGGATGGCGCTTGAAATGAAATGAAACGTAAACATCATGCAAACAGGTTAATCACAAGGACGTGGCTGTTGTGATTTGATTATTTTGTGTCTATATAATCCCCAAACACTCTGCTTTATGTTAAAGTATTTTATTCGGCCGCTATACTTGCTAGTTATTTTTCTGATTAAAAGCATAAATAGTATAATTTATTTAGTCGGCTAATTAAAAAAAATAAAATAAAGGAAGATTGGAAGATATCTATCAAATGTGCGTAATGTATTATTAATCATATATAATTCATTATATAACTACAAAAAATAAATGGCAGATAGCAAATAGCAGAAAACGCCACATATTTCATTTACACCACTAACGTGACTTAAAAGTAATATAGAAATATGGAAAAAATATATCACTACAGTCATTAAAAATAAGATCACAAAGTGAGCTCCAATTATTTGTTGTTTTTTTTTTTTTATTTAATTGCCAATTCAACTCCAATTAGGATGCCAATTGTTATGTGTGTGGGAGGAAACTGAAGCGCTCAGAGAAAACCCGCGCAAACGCGGGGAGGACATGAAACCTCCACACAGAAGGAACCAGGCTGAAACCAGAACCTTCATGAGGTCAAACACTGAGCGGCCGTGAAAACATCGCTGGATGTTTTCGCTGCCTCATCCACAGAGGTTAGTCCTCTGAGGACAGAGGTTAGTCCTCTGAGGATGAGGACAGGCTCTTTTGGACATAGTCCGGGCGATTAGGTCCGGACTGTACTCAGAGTTGCACTTTCACACATGCAGGACTTTGTACTAAGGGCTGGCAGGACAAAGTCCGTGTGAGTTGACGCCAGTGTTTGCGTTCACACATGCAGCTCAGGGAGTTCAGGTGGCTTCCGGTTGTCCAGTTTTCTACGAATGACTTTCTTTATAAACCACGATTTCATTTTCTGATCCGCAGGCTTATTTACCTTTTGAAGCTGCGAAACCGTGGCAGTAAGCATATTCTGCAGTTTAGTCACTTGCATAATCTTTTCGTTGTCTACCTCTATTACACGTAATTGGGCTTCCTCCAGCCGCTGACTTGTACTACGAAGCTGCTTTTTCACCTGTTTGAGCTCGGTGCATTTCTTCTGGAAGAGTCTCTGAAAGGTTTCAGTCTTGTCATGCATGCACCTAAGTTGGCGCTGCAAAGTCTTTACAATATCTTCATCCAAATTGACTTTTTTGCTTTCGCTATCCAAGTAGCGATCTTTGAGAGTGATGATTTGGTTATTGCATATCTTGGACTCACCGATATCAGATACACATTTCTGTAGATCCTCTGTGAACCTTATCTTATACGTCTCCATTTCTTTGATCTTAGCTTCCAGTTTCTTAACTTGCGGTTCACTCGCACTCACTTTGTATCTCAGATTTGTGTTGGCTTCAATCAGTTCAGCCCGTGATCTCTTGGCCACATTTAATTCCTTTAAAGTGGCTTCCAGTTTGAATTGTTGCGCTGCATTTTCTTCCTCTAGAGTTTGGCATTTGTCAATCTGCTGGTCTAATTTCGTAGACAGAATAGCAGCAGAGTCCTTTTCTCGGGCCAAATCATCTACAAGGTCTTTCTTCTCTCTCTCCAAAACAACTATCACTTTATGCTTCTTGTTGATGTCATCGCTTTTTACCTGAAGCTCATGCTGTAATGCAGCCACAGTTGGAGACAGGTCCGGCAGCTTGTACAGTTCCTGTAATGACTTTTTCATTGTATACAGTTCATTTTCCAGGCGTAACTTTTCAGACCTACATTGGTTTAGACACCTCTCTTGTATGCGTAGATCATAGGCGATTTTTGTCTTATCTTTAAGCGCCACGTCCAGTTCACTTACCTTCTCTGTGTTCTCCTTGATCATCTGACTCAACTTGTGGTTTAATGTCGCCACCTCACTCTCGTGTTTTTCGGCAAACTCCTTCAGGGCCAAGTCCGCTTCTAGTTTCTGCGCCGCCAGCTTCGCGTCAAAAGCTGCTTGCATGCGCGATATCTCCCTTTCTTTCTCCTGTTCCAGGTTTGCTATGGATTGTTTTTGATTTTTCTGAACATCACTTAACTTTTTTTTAAGTGACGAAATCTGCTCTGTGTGTATGTTTTCAAAGTACGCTCTGTTTTTCGTACAGGTTGAGTTTACCTTCATTTGCGCTTCAATCTGCTCATTGAGAACTTTAATCTGGTCTTTTAATGCCCGATCATTCTTCTTAGTAGATGTCAATTCTTCTTGGAGAGCTAAGTTTTTACTCTCAAGAGAAACGATTTTTTGGGCCTTAGCATGATTACACTTTTCCCAGTATTTGATGGATTCGTTATATTCCTCCTCTATTTTGTTGAGCCTCCACCTGAGGTATTTGTTTGTTTGTTCTTCGTCTAAATCTTCGTTTGCCATTGCTCCTAAACACTGCTAGCTATAGCTGCGCACCTTGACTGACTGAAGAAATCTTCAAAAATGAATGTCCACTAAAATTTACAAAGGTTAAGACTTCAAAACAGGAAATTACGTCACAGCGCGTCAAAGTACCTGAAGGCTTGCCTTTGAAGCAGGAAGTGACGTCAAAGCGCTTCGGCGTGCCGGAAGTATCTGCCTTTGAAACAGAAAATGGCGTCACAGCTCCTTGGCGACGGTAGGTGACGTCACGCAGCCGTTAACTGCTGGAATGTTCCATTGCTACACTGCAAAATACGCACTGTCTACTTTAGTTAAGCTATTAAGCTATGCTAAGTATGTAAACTACATTTGTTTTTTTGTGTTTCAGCTTTTAGGCATGTAAAGATGATAAAGTCTCTGTTTTAACAGAAGACAGAACAGAAGGTAAGTGTTTACAATAAATTGTTAAAAATATGTCTCAACCATTTAGCTATAGCCCCCCCCC
>OMLM01011887.1:0-11617 GCA_900302695.1 Helostoma temminkii
TCTAATACTACAGAATGCTGCCTAAATACTACAGAATACTGTCTAATACTACAGAATACTGCCTAATACTACAGAATACTGCCTAAATACTACAGAATACTGTCTAATACTACAGAATACTGCCTAAATACTACAGAATACTGTCTAATACTACAGAATACTGCCTAAATACTACAGACTACTGTCTAATACTACAGACTACTGTCTAAATACTACAGAATACTGTCTAATACTACAGACTACTGTCTAATACTACAGAATACTGCCTAAATACTACAGAATACTGTCTAATACTACAGACTACTGTCTAATACTACAGACTACTGTCTAAATACTACAGAATACTGTCTAATACTACAGACTACTGTCTAATACTACAGAATACTGCCTAAATACTACAGAATACTGTCTAATACTACAGACTACTGTCTAATACTACAGACTACTGTCTCAGGAGTAGAAAGGAATTAGCAGTATTGTACTTTTACTTCACTACTGTTTCCAGTGCAGCTTTTTCCTTCCACTACCTAAAGGTTCAGTTTGATTTGTTTTGGCTGACAAAGCTTTTCATCAGCGTGTTGTGGTTGTTACCAGACCACATGCATCGATGGAGGAAACCATGATCAGCAGGTTTATCACATGGCTGGAAAGCTGAGTTCAGTTTCACTGAGACTCCAGAGAATCACAGTGAGAGACTTTATCCACTAATGGAGAAAAGCTGGAACCTGGTTTGACCTGAACAAACTGAGCATGTTCTGTCAGTTAAAACTAGTCAGGTCACATTTCCTGGACCAGAACACGACCCAGGTTCTTACACGTTAACACATCTAACTAGTGGTTTGCGGTTCTACTCAGGAACAACTGAGTATCACAGGAAGTCGCTGAACGGGGTCCAGTTCTTCCTCCTCTTCATCTTCATCAGTATCACTGACATGTCGGGGACGTTAAACACACAAACATGTAACAACAGTGATGATCCAGAGCAGAGAAATAAAAATAAAACTCATTTTTAGTGTCACATTATTCAAACCTGCAGGAATGATTTTACTGAAAATCACCTGAATAATTAACCTGCACTTAATTAATAATAACTGAGCGGCACAGGTTCAAACATTTTCATGTTAACTGAGTGAGTATCTGCTGTTCTGTAGAAATAACCTGCTGCTGATTACATGAGTGTGTATGAATTCACATTATTCATTCATTTATCAGAGATGTTCAGTTCAACCACTGAAGATTTAAACTGTCACGTGTTCGGACATTTTAACGACGCAACAGAAAATAATCTGCAGATTAATCAGTAACAAACTATTGTCATCATTTCTATCACTGATCTTAACCAGAGCCTCAGTAAAACACCTGAACTAGCACCGCCCACAGAAGCTAGAAGCTACAGTAGAATAGTGCACACACCTGTGCAGGTGTGTCAGCGCCAACAGTCTCAGACAGGTACAGTCACTAACACTGTGGAAAGTCCAAAGAGGTTTCAGAGCCGATGTTAAACACCAACTTTCAGTCTCCTCCCTGTAGCAGAGCAGCGTGTCACTAATGAGGTGAGTGTATATTAAAAGTCTTTTAAACTAACCTGAAGGTAAAAGCTTTAATCTTGTGGTAACACATATTTCAGATATGAGATCATTTTGCTAAATTCACTGAAATTATTAAGTAAGTACATTTAGTCAAATACATTACTTAAGTACAATCTTGACATATTTGTACTGTACTGGAGTATTTCCATGTTACTTTTAGTAACTTATAGTTCACTACAGTTAAAAAATCCAAAATGACTGTAAACTAATAAAGTTCTGATCTGTGATTTATGGATTATTTGTGGATTAAACTGCAGTTTCTGTTAAAATACAGTTTTCTTAGTGAAGAACTTTTACCTCTGTACTTTAAGTACAATTTACAGCATGTGTCTAGAAAAACTATAGGGTACTTTTACTCAGAGAGGAGTGGTTTCCTAGGTGTTTGAGTACTTTCTACACCTCTGAGGAGGAATTTAAATATGATGTAAATATGGTTTCATGTCAGTCTGTATTCATCAGTCTGCTGCTGTGATGACAGTGACTGAATAAATGAACACTGCTTCACGCTCACATCAATAAAATCTGACTTGAAGCACTAAATAGAATTTATCATGTGTAGTATTCTCAGTGTTTTCATCAGTCAGTTCCTACTGACCGTAATCGATACTGTTGATCGATCCGCCTCTAGTGAGGAAACACCTCCGACTTATAGCAGCAATAAACTGTTCCACCACTTTTAGGCTGTTATGTGTTAATACTTAAACTGTTTTTCTGAACCAAGTATGAACATCAGTTTTGAACTGATGTTCAGTTCATTCACTTTAAATCTTCACCAGGATACAAACCAGGATTTAAACTTGTTTAACAAATGTACTTCAACATGTTTGTCCTGTCGCTCTGACGGATTATTAGGAAAACAAGCTTCCAAACCTCCATGAACCCGGAAAACGTCGACTTGTAAAAAAAATGAAATTTCAACCTGAGAATCAAACAAATGTTAAAGTTGAACACTGGAGGACACAAACAGCTCACCTGTGCCTAACGAGGAGCTGCCGCCCATTGGCTATTCCAACGCACCCTGTTTTCTCATTGGCTGGTCAGATGGGCTGTTCACAACCCCGCACAGTGAGGGACATTAGAGTTTCATTCAGGTTCCTGCTCAGAATCTGAACCATTCAGTGTTTTTAAATAATCCAACACACTTTTCCACATTTAGGTTGTATTTACACAAGAAGTTTATTTTTTGTTGAAATAAATCAAATGAACTGGGACAAAAAAACATGGTAACTGAAGTTTAATACAGTAAAGATAATACATCACATTTCCACACAACCAAAACGTTAAAAAAAGGCAATGATTTATTAATTTGACATGTTTGATAGTAAACAGCACAAAGACACAAATGCTGTAAAAAACTTTGGAGATAAAACTTTATTACATTTAAACAGAATCAACGTGTTATCAGAAAATATCACAGATATTAGAAATAAATCCTGCAGATCAGCAGGTGTAAACAGCAGGTGAGTCTCCATCTTAAAAACGTCCTCAGATTCCTCAAAGACTCTAAAAACAAAACTCCTGCTGCTTCAAGGAGGTTTGAGGAATCTGGAAACGTCACAGTGGAGAAGGATTCAGCCTCCAGGTGGGAGCAAAGATCGGACAAACATCTTCATGTTTCCTCTGGTGCTGCCAATTTGTTTTCAGACAAACTGAGGGAAAAGCTTTAAATCCCGGATCCTTCACAGAACCAAACCTTGTTAACATATTGACATGAAGCTGTAACAGCAGAGGAAACTTTTTAAAGAGGAAAAGTTCATTGCTCCTGGATTTGATGAGCTGCTTAAGGCAGACAGCGTCCTGAGGCGAGTCCACAGAGTCTCTCGCTGACCTCCCACAGTTTTCGGGACACCACGTCGTCTCTGGCTCGGGCACAAACCTCCTGCGCGGCGCAGCAGGAGAAGTAACGTCCGCTCAGAGGTTCGATTCCCTCCTGCAGGGCACAGTGCAGCGTGGTCTGAGCTCCAGCCTCTGGGTCCAGGAACAGCAGCCGGGCCACGGGCTCGATGAAGATCTTCTGCCACAGGCTGACGTTTCTGGACAGCTCTGTACGAACGACACCTGGAGGAGGACGGGATGGAGACACGTGGTTCAAACACTGCGGCTGAACTTCCCTTTGTGCCTCCAATGCTCTGGATCAGTCGGCACCTTTATCAAAGCTCTGCAGCGCGCTGGACTGACTCACCTGGGTGGACGCTGTAGCAGGTGACGTTGGTTCCTCTCAGCCTCTTGGCGAGCTCGTGTGTGAAGAGCACGTTGCACAGTTTGCTGTTGCAGTAGGCCTGGAAGAACTGCCAGCTGTACTTGCCGGAGCCCAAGTCTTTGTTCACAGCCAGAGCCTGAAAACACAGAGCACTTCATCATCACAGGTTCACCTGAGGCACAGGTACTGACAGACCGTGAGGCTTTGAGCTGCAGGTGACACATGTTTTCTGCAGTGAGCACAGACACAGGTGATCTGGACCAGAAAGTCCGGAAGTGCCGGTGGATTTGAACACACCCTGTGGTAAGAGGGGCTGAAGGTGTCACTTTAAGCCGCTACTGACGGACGCATGTCAGCTGCAGCCTCCAACAGAGTCTGGAAACATTGTTTTAAATGAACCGAGCCGCTTCGTTGCCACTGAAGGACCTGTCCTGGCCCCGAGTCACAGGTTAGAAGAGTTTATGAGTCAGGAAACATTAGGTCTTAAAGCTACAGTCAGTGTTTCTGTTTCCTACAAACTGAAGTTTGACAAAAACAACTTTTAGAAAGTGAAAATAATTCTGCATATGAAGACAAAGCTACAGGACCCAGACTGCACTTCTGCAATGGTGTCCGAGTTCTTGTGTGTGTTCTTTGTTTTCCTGGTTCTTTCCTTGTCATTTGATCAGAGAGCAGCTGTAACAGGAACACGGAGAAACCGCATCAGGTGAAGATGAGCGATGCTGAAACTCACCTCGAAGTCAATGTGTCCCCAGCGATAGGCCATGGACGCCAGCGTGACCACTCGTCCTCCCCCCGACTCCTTCAGACGCTCCAGCAGCAGGCAGGTGAGCAGGAAGTGGCCCAGGTGGTTCACGCCGAACTCGATGCCGAAGCCGTCCTCGGTCCGTCCGTCGGCCACCAGACCTGCAGCACCAACACACGTTTATGTCGTTAGTTTCAAGCTGCGGTCGCAGTTTCTCCCGTTTTAAATGAAATAAATGTTCAAAATGTTTAATTTTATTAATTAATGAACCAAATGAAAAATGAAACCACTTAAATAAAAATACATTTAATTAACATAAAAAATGTTTTTTAAAAAGTTAAAACTAAGTCAATTTATATTGATTATTTTATGACAAAAGTCTTTAATTAAAATAACTGATCAGTTTAGTGAAGCCAGTTCAGTCACATACAGCTGAATCAGAAATGTCTTTAAACCACATGACCATGAAAAACATCTCAACTTTCTACACCATCAGAAAAAAAAGCTACTGAACGTTTTGTTGCGGCTCCACAGGTGAAACTATGAAGATTTGATCTTGGCTGCGTCTCATATGAACTCTGGGACACACCTGCGTGATGCACTTACACCTGCCACAGGTAAAAATGTGTGACATCAGAAATGTACAGAATCCACAGACTGGCCCTTCCTTCATCTGTTCTGTCTTTTCTCAGAGCTTCTTTGCAAAGTTAAAATTCCTGGCACAGCTTCAGCTGCTGTCAGTGGGAGGAGACAGGCTGAGTCACCGCAGGTAACAAATCCGTTATTCATAATAAAATGCTGCTGACATTAGATCTTTAACCACATCCAGAGAATCCAGCTTGTGTTCATGTATGACCGTGAGGAGTCGCTGGTGGACCGAACACTGGGACCGAACACTGTAGTCCGCCTCCTCTGGGTCTGAACCACGTCACGTGATTCCACTTGGTCACCGAGCGTTAGAACTTTTCTGGGTTGAGGATGTTTCTGGACTCGTTTTACACGTGAAAAGAAGCAGCAGAACGAAAATACACCTGTGCAGAGCTGCAATAATTAGTCAGCTGGTTAGATGATCGATAGATTATTAATCTGCAGCTTGTTTGTTTCTTTATGTCAAAGATGAGACACATTCAGCTGCAGCTTCGTCCTCACTGCACAAAGACAGTAACTCAGTGAGGAGCAGCAGAGAGAAAGTGTCTCTGGGTCCTCAGCTGCACTGAGGACACTCACACCGTCACAGTAATCTGGGTCCTGTGATCCACATTTAATCCCTAAAAACAAAAGGCCCAGTTGTTGACTCTGTCCTCACTGACAGTCAACAACGTCCGGATCAGCTTTTCACTGTGACTCTGCTTCGCTGACACCTGTTGGAAACACCTTGGGGCAGAGACGAGACCAAATCAGAGCTGATCTGATGAAACCAGTTCTGACCCGTGACAGTGACGGATCGTCTGCGTTAGAGCATCCAGGAGTTCACTGAGGTGATTTAAACATCTTTTATTGTGAAGGAGGCTTTACTTGCTATTATCAGATAGTGAACACACATTGTGTTAGATTCTTCCTTAAGCACAGTAACTGTTACTGTAGCGATGGTGTGTTTGTGTACCAGCGTTGTTGATGAGCAGATCCAGCCTGGACTCCATTTTCAGGAAGCTTTCAGCGAAGGAGCGGACGGACTTCAGACTGGCCAGGTCCAAATGCATGTAGACCACATCAGTGCTTCCCGTTTCCTGGAGGAAGAAGAAGACCATGATCAGTTTGCTGCAGCTGGTGACCTCACTGCAGGTTCAGTCTCAGCTCGGTGTCCCTAATAAACTGACCAGTCAGCGCAGCTTCCAGCTTCACGGTCTAGATCCCGAGCTCTGATTAGTTCAGCGACTCAGTGACGTAACTGATCGTCAGACTTTATAGCGCTGAAGTGTAAAACTGATGTGCATCAGTAACCGTGTGATCCAGCTCGGTCCGGAGACCGAACGGATCCTGGTTCCTACCTGCTGGATCTCATTGATGGCGGTCTGAGCCTTGTCCCGGTTTCGGCAGGCCAGGATCACCCGGGCTCCCTTCCTGGCCAGGTGCAGAGCCGTGGATTTACCGATGCCGGTGTTGCCTCCTGCGGCGAAGACAAACACGAGGAGATGTTTTCTCTCAGCACATGAACCATTTCAGTTTATTTCATCTTTAGATTAAACTTCGGATTAAACTTTAAATATTCCGTGTTATTCTGAGAGTCTCACATGGCTCCAGCCGTTTATTCTCTATAGAAACTGGAGGCCAGTGCTAACAGGCTACCACTCTACAGCCAGAGGTCATCAAGGATACAGTCATTTAATCTGATAGATATTACAAAACACTGTGCATCCATCTAGACCTCTGTAATCTGACTACTGTCACTGTACTTCATTACAGTCCAGTACCTGGATGGTCGTCCTCAGCTGATCCACTTCTGCCGACAGAGTGTGATTGTTTATCTTAATGTTAAACTGTAATTCATTTATTTTGTACTTTACAAAACGCTACACATTAAAAGTTAAACATATTTCATTTTCTTTAACTGTGTCATTGTCTGTCATCATAACAAGCTAATAATCCACAATATAAAATTATACTTACGGATGTGAAAATGCCAAATGTGTAAAACTTTACCACCACACATTAATATTAATAAAGTCACATGATTATTCTGGTTCTATTCATTTATATTTTGTGTTCGTAGCACTAAAGTTTATCAAGTTCAGAATATTAAAGTTAAAATGTTTATAAACATTTAAATAAAAACACGTTTATTTTAATGTTAAAGAGAATTATGAGTTTAAAGTGTTTATTAATTCTAATAAATGACAGTAAACATTCATTTACATTAGTGTTGATTCACATGAATTTAATTTTTGTCCTTTCATTTTAAAATAACATAAAATCATTGAATCTTTTCGGTTTAATTTTAGCGTCGCTGCACAAACTAAAAAACCACGTGACCAAAAACCGGCTTCGTTGCGTCACCGTGACGTCAGAGAGGTGTGGCACCTGTCTATTTCTCATTGCTGTTCAGAGTCATTTAAAACTAATAATCAATAACTGATCTGGTTTAATCGCACAGTTCCAGTTTAACACTAAGGACGTTGCTGCAGTGGCGCCATCTTTGAGTCACTGACCCAGTGGTTCCGAAGGTTCGGTTAAAAATCAGACCAAACTCTGTTTTCAACTCTGATTGTTGCTACAAACTAATTTCATGATTCTCTTATCGGTACGTCCAGGTGTAACCCCGCCCCCTCTACACTCACCTGTGATGACCACCGTCTTTCCCGCCATGGCGGCTTTTCCTTTACATTTGGATCTTTTGAAAAGCGTCTGTGTGAGGACGATGTATCCTCCGAGCAGGACTCCGACCAGCAGCAGCAGGTGAAACATGGTTTGTCTCAGCAGGTCTGACACACCTGAGAATCTCTCCTCACTCACTGTCCTTTATAGGCCACACCTGCAGGGACTCACCTGTGGAGCCGGTTCTACTGAACCTGAGCCTCCGGTCCGGCCGGTTCTAGGGACGTTCCTCATCGAACGATGACTGACGCACAACAGAAACTCTGATGTTCTTACCTTTCACCCAGTAACTCACCTGAGAGTCAACGTCCCGCCTGAACTTTCAAAATAAAACTCCCATCGCATATTCTACACTTAATTTATTGCAACTACACAATATTTGACACGGTCCCTCAAAATAAATGTTTTTGCTTTAGAATCTGTTACACAACTTTCATGTTTCTACATATGAGTTAATTATCAGTGTTTTTCATATTAAATTATATAAAATAAAAACTAACTTTGTGAATCACAGGTTAATGAGTTAACATCATTAACACCTGTGGCAGCAGGTAAAGGTGAAGTTGATTTCACCAAAATGTAACTAAAGCTGTGAGATACATGAAAATAATGGTTTTCTAAAAGTAGAAAAGTAAAATGTCTAAATGTAGGTAACAGAAACTGACACAAAATCAAACCATTTTATTATCATTTATTTTAAATCACTATTTAGAATAAATGAAACTTTTCACTGAAGAATGTTGTGAAACTGTTCAACATCAGAAACACATGCAGCTGCTTCACGGACACAACTGTTAGAATAATAGATCAATAGTACAGGATGTGAGGAGGTCTTCGTATTTATAAATGATTTTAGAAAGAAGTGAATAAAGAATAATGATACACATGTTTTTAATTACACAAATGTAATAAACTGCAGCTTAAAAAAACATTAATGCAAGATATGAATTAATTTAGCCAAAAGCTGAAACCTGTAATGTTGTTTCATTAGGCTTTTAAAGCATAAAAATATTACATCAAATTTTTACTGGTATCATGAATATCTGGGTAAATTTAGCTTATTAAAAACACAGATACTGTAGATGTACACAGAGATGCTGTACATGTACATGTGTGTGCAGGTCAGACACACTACACACCTTCCTGCTGCCCCCTGCTGTGTGTGAAAACATTTAATGAACCTTTGTCAAAGATGCTTGTTTCATATTTTCCAAGTTTGTATCTGATGCCTGGAAAAGAAGCAGGAAGTTCAGTTTAGCTGAGGTGTAACTGACTTGTTATGTTGGGTTTGGTTGTTCTCGCTGCATTCACTGGTCTCACAACCACGACTGCGTCTTGTACTAATTCAGATTCAGACCACAGAAACTCTCGCTGAGCTCCCACAGCTTCTTGGCCGCTGCATCGTCTCTCGCCTTCGCCTCGATGTTCAGCAGTGGAGCGCACTGGGTGAAGTAGTGGCCGCTGAGGCTTTCGATGCCTTGCTCCAGGGCACAGTGGAGCGTGGTCTGAGCTCCAGACTCAGCGTCCGTTAAGAGGAAGGAGAAAGGTGCGAAGAGGAACCTCACCCAGAGGCTGAAGTCACGACCGAGCTCCGTCTTTATGGATCCTGGAGAAAGAAGAGAAAATAAAACGATGAACTGACAAAACTATCATGAGTTTTTTGGAAGATTATTTATGTCTGAATAAATGCGAGAAATAACAATAACAATTGTGATTATCAACATTAACTGCACCTGGAGAAAAGCAGGCTGGAAGCAGACACACTGGTCACACATTTGGTTTGGTTCTGTATGGTGAAAACACTGTGATATGTTCACAGCCTCCCTGAGTGAGCAGTGAAGCTGCTGAACTCTGTTTACAAGTGCTGATGGTTTTTCTGTCCCAGCAGTGAATCATTTTTACATTTAAAGACAGGAATTATGGAGGGAAGTGCAGAGTGGAGTCAGTGCTGCAGAAAAGCAAAGTCCAGTTCACAGTTATTGTAGTTTTTATGGATGTAGTGTGGGTAGGTTAGCTGGTAGAATGCTCAGTGAGTAGCCTCACTGCCTGGGGGTACAGGCTGTGGCTCAGCCTGCTGGTCCTGGCCCGGATGGACCTGTATCTTCTCCCTGAGGGCAGCAGGTGAAACAAATCATGTGCTGGGTCCCGCAGGATATTGTGCATTCTCTTTAAACAGCGGTGAGTGTAGACGGAGGTGATCTCTCTCTCCTATGTTTTCACCACACAGCGCCCACTGTTCAGCCTTAGTTCAGCTGAAACCCACATTAAGAATCCATAGGTCAGCACACTTCCTATTGCACAGTGACAAAAGTTCACAATGTGTTTCTGTGGGAGACTGGCCCTACTCAGTTTCCTCAGGTAGTAGAGTTGCTGCTGGGCCTTCCCTGTAACTGAGGCAGTGTTAGCGCCCCAGGCCAGATCGTTTGTCACAGTTACGCCTAGGAACTTGCAGCTGTTGACTCTCTACCTCCTCATATCCAATGTAAAGTGGAGAGTGAATGGGCTGTCCAGATTTACGAAAGTCCACTATCATTTCGTCTCTTTTGTGTTAAGAACCAGATTGTGCACGGTGCACCATGCTGCCAGTTGTTCAACCTCTTTCCTATAGTCTGTCTCATTATTATCAGTAATGAGGCCAAGCACAGTTGTGTCATCAATGACTTGATGATGAAGGAGGCAGAGCCTAGTCAACATATAGGAGTTGACTTTAGCTTATTTATTTAACTGCTCGGCTTCTCTGCGGAGTCTGCAGGACGACACTACATGTCAAAAACTACAGTGAGATACAGGCCACACTGTGAGAAGACGCACTAGAACATTAGTAAACACAATTTACCCTAAATTTACCAGCTGACTAAAAGGTCTGTTTTGAACGTTTTTGACTGCAGATTTCCTAAATGACCAGAGCACAGAGCTGCAGAGGAACCAGAGAGGAACCAGAGACGAACGCTCGGACACTCTTTCTCTCCTGTGCTGGGGTTCACTTGACTGCTTTCAGAGTCGAGTACCTAACATGACAAAGCTCCAACACACTGTCTCGTTTCTGTCAGTTGGACTTTTTTCTTTTTGGACTTTTAGTAAACCTAGAAGTGTGAGGGTTTTTTCACATTTCTTTCTCAGGTGTTTTCCTATAATACGCCTGTAATAATAATAATAATAATAATAACTAGATCAACTCAGGTAGGAAGGTAGATGTGCACTAACCAGGATGGAGGCTGTAGCAGGTAACGTTGGAGCCCTGGAGCCTCTTGGCGAGCTCGTAGGTGAAGAGGACGTTACACAGTTTGCTGTGGCAGTATTTCTGAAAGAGGTGATAGTTGGTGTTTCCCACAGCCAAATCCCTGTGAGGGGTCAGACAGCTGAAATCAATCTTCCCGTACTCATAACCTTTGGAGGCCACGTTCACCACACGGCTCGGCCCACTCTTCTTCAGCAGGTCCAGGAGCAACACTGTGAGCAGGAAGTGACCCAGGTGATTCACACCGAAGATCATCCCAAAACCATCCCCTGTCTTTCCACCCAGTATCAGACCTGAAGCCAGAAACAGCAGAAACATCAACTGGTACCAGTAAACAGATTTATATTGTTGTTGAACTGTGACTCAGATTTATCCTCAGAGCTTTAAAATATTTAACAGGGTGCAATACACCTGACCTGCGTTGTTGATGAGCAGGTCCAGCCTGGACTCGTTCTGAAGGAAGTTCTCCACAAAGGAACGAACAGACTTCAGACTGGCCAGATCAAGCTGCATGAAGATCACCTGCTTGTTCC
>OMLM01011889.1:4856-30739 GCA_900302695.1 Helostoma temminkii
GGATGACTGTTGGGATGGTGCCATTTTAGGTATTATATTTCAGCATAATGTGGAATCCACTGTCTCATCACACACTGAAAATGTCACCACTTCCTTCTTTGTGCTTGGTTTAGATGTGTCCAGTGCATTAAGATGAATTTGACCTCTCCTTTCTCAACCAGTGATGCAGTGATGAACGCTTACATGATGCAGAGGAAAGCTCTTTGCTTCGTTCCACACAGAAATATTGTACTTTTTAGTCCATAAAATTTACCCAGCAGCTTTATTTACTAGTGACTTTACAAAATAAGAGCTTTACAAGCTTATAAAATATTATGTTTCGTTAAACATGTATTGAACAAATAATTATAATAATAAAAACTTAATCGGTGAACTAACTGATTAGTTGACTGCCAGGAAACCAGCTGTTTTACTATTTTAGCATTTTCATTTGTTTTAGTGTAATGCAATGTGTAATAATGGAGATATCCATGTTTCAGGAACAAGTCATGAATCTATTTCTACATTCTGAAAATACAAAGTGTGAAAAATGTAGATATTAAAGTACTTTTTTGGCATATAATACGAGGTGACTAAGTAGCTGACACAGTTACAGAGGATTAGAAATTATTTGTATTATTTATTCTAAGTTGTCAAGTTGTCAAGTTCATGTGGGTATTTTCTTGATGCACGTTACTTTAAATGATATTGTAGGTTGTAACAACAAAGGCCAGGTCCAATTCTGAATACGTTACAGTGTTTTTTTTATTGTATACTCTCTTTTTATGTATACTGCAGAAAACTGGAAACTTTAGTGTGAGTGAAAGACAATCAAATGGATCCATAACGTTTGAAACAAACTGATGACTTTGTTTTCCTTATGATTGATATTTTAACTCAGCTCAGAGCCTCATGTAGGTACAACTTTTAGTTTTCATATATCAATTCTGTCTCCAAACCAGGTAGAAAAAAAACACAATCCTTTGCAAAGATTTCATTCTCTTTCTACCACATGCAGGATAATGAGTTTTTATTATGTTGATTCACTGGCATATTTCATATCCTGCTGCTGAGCTTTTCCAGCTATCTATCTGTCTCCATCAGTGGCAGATACAGGTGCTGAATGCTAGCTGAACATTGCTTCAACCACACACACACACACACACACACACTACCTCATCTTTTACACATAACCACCATCAGTTGGGTAATAACTTGAAAGACTGTGGTAACACATTCAAATAAAATCACACACACCAGTTTAATACACACACGTCAAGTCAACAAAGCTGCTTCCAGGTGTGTCACACAGCATTCAACCAAATCAGACAAACAAATGCCTGCTACTCATCACACACAAGCGCTGTTTTGTCAAACACTCTGATGTGCACAGAATGATAACTCCTAAGATCACCAGTAGTATGAAATATGTAACAATGTCTCTCTCACGCGCAGGCATGCAGATATTTTAAGTGTCAGAGCTGAGTTTTCAGGCAGTGAAAAGGGGGAGAAGATGAAAGCAGGGTTCAGCAGCTTGTTCTTTCTCTCTGTCTGCTCTGTCATGTTCTCCAGGAGGAATTTTGAAAAGCATACACTCACACACACACACACACACGTGCACGCTCAAAGGCACAAATGTAAGCATGTGTGGCGTTCATGGAGAAGTGCCGCAGCAATAATTAGATTTTACTTCAAAGAACTATGCAGTTGTTTCAGTGGGAGACGAGGCTAATGCTACTCAACTAGCAGGTGTGGGACTGTAGGTGATTGGACCATTCGTCTCTGTGGGAATGGGATGGGCTGTGTGTATATAATGCATGTGTGTGTAGATTCTACATGTAGATGTTACATTGGAATAGCCTAGTTAAAGGTAGATTTAAAAGGTGCATGTCAAATTCACACTGCATTAATTAATTTATTATGAGTCACAGGGAGTGCTATGCAGCGTGTCTTATGTTGATTGGGTATAAAAAGAGCAAAAAAGCTCAATCTTTGCTGGTAAAATGTACCGTGGTTGATCACTTTGTACCAAACGTCATGAGCATCAGTTCAAAAAATAATATTTCTTTATACTTCAAAATATATCATGACTCTAGGCAGAAGAAAATGCTGTTACTTAACACAGTACCAATACACACAGGATTGTCTGGGAGTGAGCTCATGTCAGGTGGAATAAAAGATGGTGGAAAGGGGTTCTGTGGTCAGATGAGCCCACGTTTCAGCATGATTTCAGGAAAGATAAGAAACACCATCCTGACTGTTGTCAGAGAAAGGTGCAAAAGTCAAGTGGGATGGTATGGAGGTCCATCGATGGTCAGGGCGTAGGTGACTTGCATGTGTGTGACACAGCGATATATACTGGGAATTCAGAGAGACGCTGCTATCAAGGTAACATCTTTTGCTGCGAAGTCAGTGGCTACTTTAGCAGGACAATGCCAGGCCTTATTTTACATCTGTCTCATACTGAAAATCAATGGCACATCTTGAAAAAGGGGGCTTAGACAGAGGGAACAGACTGAAGCTAAAGCCTTGTATCCATCAAAAATGTGTAAATATTACACCTGCTAAACTTCATTGATTAGAATTCTGAGTTCCCAAACAATTTATCCAACAGTATTAGAAAAGACTCAACTGCACGTTATTCTTAATTGCAGGGGCCAAGTCTATCTTTACAAATGAAACATTTATCTTAAACACAAGTGCTAAAACCTACATTCAAAAATAAATGAACACAGCATTGCGTTGATTACATTTCTGATAAGACGCAGTTACAGGAATTCTGCAGCTGTAAAGCAAAAGTATTTATAATCTATGTGTAGCATTGGCACAGCAGACTGTGTGTGTGTGTGTGTGTGTGTGTGTGTGCTGTTTAGGTAGACATAATTATAATGTGCAGTCAAAAGTGAAGATGAGATTATAAATACACACACACACACACACACACACACACACGTCTTGTATTGGCAGGCTGTCAAATAATTTTATGTGCATTTCAGGAAGAAACAGACCCTTAATTACTGCTTAAGTACTTCCATGCTAATTGAATCCCAGTGTGAGTGATGTATGGGGATAGGACTCTGTGTGACAGAATGAATATGAAATAGTATTAGGCAGCCAAGTACATAATCCATTTAGGAATGTCTGGGAAATGAGAATTAGTTAATTCTGTGCCATATGGCTTGACTGTGAGGAGTGAACGTGAAAGTTGTTTGAAATCTAAAAGGTTTTCATGTTTAGTGAGTCTCATTTTTTAAAATTTCAAAGTCTGAAAATATCCAAAAACTAACTAAGCTTGTTTTGGGGACGTAGTGCATGCTGTTAGTCGGTGTTAGCTCTGTTATACAGCCCAGTATCACAAAGTTACCTTAAGGGGCTTTACAACCGTACAACAGTGCCACCTGTGTTCTAACCCTACTATCACTGTGGCTCTCTGCCACTGCAGTTGGTGCTGTCACTGTACAGCAGCACCAAGGAGGCTGCTGTGTCAAAAATATACAGTTTCAGTTTGTTGTACAAGTGAGAAAAGAAGTAGTTGGGTCAGGGCTCCCCCAACCAATGAGCCAATCACCAATAAGGAGACACATGCCAGTGTGGTGCAGAGTTTAAACAAGGGAGAGACACATGCTGGTGTAGACAGTGCCCCTAAAACTTTTTAAATATAGTGGTGCTGGTGTTACATTTCACCTGAGCTTCTGGCCTAAAGGAAGATTGTCCACATGGACATTTAGTTATTTAGTAGATATTCAGAGGAGCTCTGAGTTGTTGGGAAGAGCTACACATTTATAATATTTCATAACCTTATACTGTACCAACAGAGGATAAAGCAGCTTTGCAAAAAGGACGATTTAGGTGTTTCACAACCAAAAACTTCAGCAGTAGGTACATTTAGTACTAATATCAATACCAGTGTTATTTTACCCAACTCATTCAAATCCAGTGAATGTATTTTAAAACTGTTTAATAATTCTGCACCTTTGTCCCATACTTAATCTAATTTACACTGTACCTGCCCAATCCACTAGAACAGAAGACATGTCATTGTGTTACCACATATCTGTTACACAGTAACTTTAATTCTGACTGTGGGCAACATAACAGACCCTCTGCTGGCTCATTTCCACAGGTAATCTGTGGACAGAAGTCAACAGCTGCACACGCACACACACACTCTCTTTCTTCACATACAGCAGATGTTGCAGTGTCTTTCCTTCATCCTTGACCTCATCTTTTCACACACTTCCTTCACATTTTGCTCCTTCCATCATCCATTAACTTAACCATATCTTCTACGTACTTCTTTCTTTCCTCTTCATCCATCTATCTATAGCTTTCCCCTCTGTTCCCATCTTCTTTTCTCTCTCACTCTATTCTTGCCATCGCATGCTGCAGATGGTGCTTAATGGACGCGTATCTGAGAGTAACTGCCTCGTGAATAATTGCACAGGCACAAGGTGAGTCATAGGACAGTTTCATGGGGACACATAGAAAGATAACACAAGGACAACCTACAGTATGTAAATAGCACACAAACTTTTTACTAATAAATTTCCGTTGTTTTACTAAGAAATCTATTTTTTTGTGGTTCAGGTCAGACATTATCATTTAGTCATTTTCTCTTATGAATAAAATTACATGTCCAGATCTGTGTAACCCACGAACAGATAAACAAAACTAATTATTGGACACAGTCATAATCTTAATACATTTAAATATGATGCAGTGTACAATGTGGAGACAGGTTGTTCAGATTTATTAATTTTACTGGAATATCTCGGTACAGTGACTTATTAATTATGTCATGCTTTGTCCCTGTAGGTCTGTGACTGTCACCATGCAGCTCTGTCCTGATGACACTTTGATGGCAGCTGTAATAGGCTGAACTTTTTCTCTACTGAAGTTTCACTGCAGGGCTTGTTAACGTTACTGTGAATCGCAACATCCGAAAACAAGTTTGTACAAATGAGAGTTTGGTGAAGCTAACACACAAACCTTTTAGATTTAGATTAAGATGAAACCATGTTCTTGTGTTAGGCTATTGTCTTGCTGGGAAACATCTTCTACCAAATTGCGGGTTTCTTTTAGATTGCATCATGCTTTTCCTAAATTATTGCATTACATTTTATCCTCATGAGCATGAAGCAGAGAAGCCGCTCCAGGGCATGACGCTACAGTACAAACTATCTTGCTTCTAGGGATACTGTGTTTATGATGATTTACAGGGTAACATGGTGTTAAGTTTGATAGCCAAAACACTTCTATCTTTCTATCATCAGACCATAGACCATTTACCAGCGGACTTCATCATCTCCCATGTTCCTTCACAATTAACCACTATCAACTCAAACCTATTACCTAAACATACATACACATAATTACTAATTAGCTGCACCAGCGTCAAAAAGTCCTCATTAAATAGTTTGACTCAATGCTGGAAACAATGAAACGCTCCATGGAGAGTAAATACTGTGTAGTGTAATGTTAGTATATAGTAGTGTATAAAAACATACAGAAGTTTAAGTGAAATATCCACCGAGACAACCCATTTACGTCTCTGACTGACAATACACATCAGAGCCGTCTAGCTGTGTGTGTGCACTGGAAGACCTCTTAGGGCTGACGTCTTGTGATTGAATGCAGTACAGACAACCATAAGGCAGAAATAAAATTATGTTTTTACTTGATTTGACTATAACTATTTTATATTTTGCTGATGAATTGTACCCAGCGAGGGTGATTATAAATTACTGTAATCTATACCAGTGATGAAGAAGAACAAATACATGAAGTGAAGCAGATGAGCTGCAAAGGGATTTTCGCAAGTGGAATTGCGAGCCAACTTGTTTCACTGTTTTCACATGCATGAGGCCAATGACTTTGGAGACAACAAGAGTGCTTGAGTTACAAGGTTAATTAAAACGGATACTAATGATGAAAATTGATTGGCAAAAAGCATGGACAAAAATGAGTATATTTTTCTATGTGTACCATATGATACTGTATGTAAAAACCATCATTGTATTGGCAGCAAAAAACAAAACTAACATAACTAATGAGCCACTCTCAGGAAGAAAAGATGAATGATGAAATTAGCTTTATTTCCCCACATATGAAGGTACAGTATGTCCTTAACCGTAGTTTGCATTGTCTTAAAAGTGAAAGTGACAATGAGGAAAAATTGTGACCCTTAGCTGTAGGAGAGTGAGGATGTTTTTTTTCTTGGGGACGAGTTAGCTACGGAGGGAATTTGAAGGTTGCGAGCCACAAAGTTTCGCTGATGTTGACTGGCTTGACGGACCACACACGAACTGCCTCCTAAGGCTGCCACAGGAGGTAGAGAGTCTTGAGAGATTTTCCCTTTTACCTCATAGGTCCACCTCATGTCTGCTGCCTGTGATAAAGCAGTCAGCTTTCAGTTATGCAGTTCTGATGACTGTAAGTTTATATGCATATGAATGTGAAAATGAATCTAAAATTGCAATATATTGGTTGTATTAGAAACTAAAACTAATTGAGTTATAAATAACTCACTGTTGTTACCGTAATGTAAATAAGTAAAATACCTGTATAGTGAGTCTTGCTCTGTGCCTTTTGTTGCACATGGTGGGCGTGAAGAACACAGTGATAAGGGCTCCACTGGAACCAACAGGAGGTAACATGCCTGAGGTTGGAGTCACTGTAAACTCACTGCTGCTGCCTGACATGAATGTCACTGTGAATGGCTCTGGTCTCCTGAAACCAAAACTTCAAATTACTAGTTGTTACTATGAGTGCATGAATAAATGATTTATACATATTTAATAATGTTGAGATATTTTTAGCTGGATTTCATCTTTCCTTTCCCCTACCCCTTTTCAACCAACACAAACATTGGTTAAGGATTCCATTACACTAGGTTGTATCCAGTATTGTCCAGTATTTGGGCAGTTTTTATGATTTTTCCTTTATAAACTACTAAAATGGATTTGAAGCAAAACAATCAAGATGTGATCAAAATGTAGACTTTCAGATTAATTTTAACAGGTTTTGCAAAAATATGGAATTTAGAATTTTTTTATTTTAGGGGTTTAATAGTTTTTGGGTAATTGACTGACAAGAAGTTAACTGATAACTTTAAGACAAATAGATAAATGTCAGTCAATACAAGTGAAGGAGGCCAGCTAATGCAGATTGTCACAGAATCTTTTCATTAGTGAAGAAAAAACCCTTCAAACCATCATACATCTCTGTCTTTACTGAAACATGGCTGCTAAGCACAACAATGTCAAGTGCTACTTGTGACTTTGTGAGCCTACACTGGCATCCAAATACATCCAATACATATGTGCTGCTCTTTGCTATGGACACTGCTACGTTTGATGTATTTTGATTATTGCTACAACTGAAAATCAACAATGTCATGAATCACACTGCAATTAAACAAATCTAATAAATGATTTCCTGATTTTTATCTTTACAACAAAGCTTTACTTGTTCATGACCAGCAGCCTGGCTGTTTCTCAATACGTGTACTTCTCTCCATACTCCATACTCAGAGTTCGTACTTGCTAAGTCTGTACTTCCAAGTACGGGAGTTCGTACTTCGCATACTTGGTATTGAGAAACAGTCCCTGTGATGCAAGAAGTTCTTGGCTCTAGACCAGCAAAGAGTTGGAACCATTTTTCCTGACTGAGAGCAGTCAAAATGCAGACTGAAATTAAGCACTGGCTCTGAACCAGCCCAGGAACAGGCTTGGTGGAAAAGAAACCAAGAACCAAGAGCAAAGGTTCTTCTAGGAACTTTACCTGCAATTGCGTGCAGGTAAGAGCAAGCAAGTGGGTTAAATTTCAGTTAACCTGCAATGTTTCCTTCTACTGGGCTACGGTTTGCAGGGAAGAACTATTTTCCTTGAAAAAAATCACATTTCCAATGCTGCTGCTATTTCTAACTCAAAGAAAGAGCCTAATCTGCCTAATCTTCATGGTTTCTCAAATTTGTTCCACCACATTTGTGCTTTCATATTTTTTGGACCGATTTGCTCAAAAAGCTATTACCTGTGTTTCAACCTGAGAAACCAAGAGTTAAATTTAGTTTGCCACCCATAACGCCAAAAGTCTCTTTACTAGAAGTCTGTATGGAGGGCTGAACTGAAAACTTTGTATCATTATTGTGGATAAAAATTGCACTTCAGTATCTGTTTCCTCCTTGTGTCAACAAACTTCTGATATGTTTAAAAGCTCCTGAAACTGGATCAGTTAGAAAGGGTTACCTAGTTACAAAAAGAAGTACATTCAAGTATACTATTAGTATACTTTTAAACCAAAAATGAGCAAGTATACTTTCAGTATTCTTTTTATGTACTTATCAGAGGTAAACTAAAAGGTGGACCAATTTAGTCCCAAGAAGTATTAAAATAGTATACTAGTAAGTATACTCGAAGTATACTTAAAATACAATTACAATTTGTATTTCATTATTAGAAATCATGGATAAAATAAGAACACAGGTAAAAAAGCACAAATCAGTGGCAAAAAACACACCTAGTGGTGCTGGTCAGGCGGAAGCCCACAGCTGAAGTCTTGCCCAACTCGATGGCTTCAATAATGATGACATCATCCACTTGAGGTTCTGTAGCAATGAGATCAATAGGAAACTCCCATGTCCTGCCAGACAAACACTGCACTGCTAGGAACACTGAGTACCTGGACACACACACAAACATTAACACAGTTTATTGATTTGCAAGGTGAATAGTTTAAATATGAGTTCACATAGTGTCTCTGTGAGGATGCACTTTAGCTAAATTCTCAACATTCTGACATGTTTAAATAGACAATAAAAAACAAAGATGTATATTATCTAGCAGGTACAATGTTTACCATGTTCACTGTATGGACCTACCATGTTAATATGCAAACTTCTGCTGACACTCCAAACACATAAAAAAATCATCACATGCAGTTTTAGTTTTGCAGGTATTTGGTGTAGTCAAGTACTGACTAAAGTTTTACTTACTAGAATTCAATCTCTGGTGACCATGAATGTGTGTACCTAATTTCACAGCAATACATCCAAAAGTCAATTATCTTAATTCAAAACTAACAAGTAAACCTCATGGTGATACTCAAGGCATAGGGCAATCAAAATTAGCACAATACCTAACCATCTAGTCACCATCTAAATCTAATCTGGCATTAATCCATCAAGTAGATTACAGCTAATTATTGTGAAAATATCCTCCTGTAAAAGTCACATGCTCACCAAAGTTATCTGTCAGGATATTTGACAGACGTCAATCTGGTGGTTCTAGAAGCTTTGATCATCAAGGAACATGATAAGCATAATTTAGAGCAGGGATGTATGTGGGATTAACCAGTGGCCCCACCAGCTCATTTATTGTTTACCTTTTTTGGTGTGAGGAGTGCAATGAGCTGAAGGCTTTGACTGTAAAAATCTGTATCCATTTGGCAGCATGATTTAGGCTCTGCCTTCCACTTATCTGTTTCTTCAAATCATTTCCCACTCTAACATATACTGAAAAGTGTAACTTGATCACTCCTATTTATAGAATATGAACAAACATGGTCTTTCATATTCCTGCTTTCAGCTTATGATACTTGGTGTGCTCATCTCACTACCCAGGACAGAAAAATAACACCGATAATGGAAGACCCCTTCATTTCCTTGTGGGGAAGTCATTAGCTCTCTGAGGTATTGATTTTAGCAGGGCATGCCTCATTAATGGACTCCACAGATGAAGACAGGAGCTGATAAATGAATGCAATCTTCACTCAGCAGGATGTCACATGTAATGTAAGACCATTGAGAATAGGTAAATTGCAACTTTTAACAGTGAAACTAAAAGGATAGATTTTCTTTATTTAGTTGCTGAATGGTCATTTATTAACCACAACTTTCATTTTAAGCATGTAAGAATAATGTAACTGTCAGTTAAAATATATTCAACTGAGTATTCAGCCTGTAGTAAGCTCTTGAGATGTCCTTTAATTAATTATTACTAATCCAGCAAGGCATTGCATTGGCAATCCCAGGCATGGAAGAAATCCGAGTGGATTATTTTGTAATCAAATCAAATGTCTACTGTTTACATAATAAATCTTTCTAGAGTTTTACAGTTCTGTCAGGCAGTCTGAAACAAAGAAACAAAAATATTTTTATGAGTATAAAACACATCAATGCTTTTTCATAAAACATATTTCTAGCGGAGATATTCACGTTAAACTAAAATCAAATATTAATTATTAACCATGTAAGGTAACATAGCTGAAGAAAACACAACATTCCCATTAATAAAGTTATGTTCACTATATGGGAATGAGAATGCAGTTTAAAGACGTTTTCTGTATGATTAAACAAATCTCTTACAGTGTTCTGGGTTAAGTGGGGTAACTGACTGGTCTGCCCCAACATCTTTCCTTTCTTATTCTGGACCGAGTTGAGAGTCGCTTGACAGTGTATTTTTAGATCAATCCTCATTGCCTTAAAGGATGGCAACAGATTCTTCTTAAGAATAACCCAATGAGGATTCTACTGGTGCCAGGAAAAGAGAAACCACCACAAACCATGATTATTCACTTCTCCTCCAAACATGGTGTGTATGATTCTATGTTTTCAGTGGATGATGGTGCATGGTTCCTCCTGAAGTTTTTTTTGAGTGGCTCACTAAGTGTGTTACTCCCCAGTCAAAAATCTTTCAAGGAGCTCTAGTAGCTATTCGTTGGAGGACTGATCTGAATAATGGCCCAAATGGTAATTATGGGAACAATTAGTTCAGAACAATCAGTTGGTAACCTCTGCCATTGCTCAACAAGCTTGTTGAGAGCTACCCATCACAAGATGTTTCTTGTGTGACAGCTTGGTAAGAAATGATGCATTCACGGATGGCCTTGTTGCCTTACTGAGTTAACACTACTGTGGGATCTTAGCCCTCTGGGGTCTAGGGTACATGTGGCTTTTGGACTGCTTTGAAATGATGACATTAATTGGGAAAATGCATCACCAGATTTGCCTATGTTGCTTACTTACTTGTTTTACTCGGCCTATCAACCGTTATCTAGACGTATAGAGTTGTAAGTCCGTACTTTCAACACAAGTTGAAAGCAGAGGCGGGCGGAGCTTCGTCTGGCTGCTACATTGTGTTAAATTGGTTAAGCAATTTAGACGCACTGGCATGTCCGTCAACTTTAGAGGGTAATGCCATGACAATAGCTACACTGGAATTATGTAAGAAAAAATGTTGACACGTTGAGCAATTATTTCATTCACTGTACTGTAATCATCCTATTCAAAATTTTCACACTATGAACAATAGTCTGATGGACAAAGTTCCTTAATATTAGTATTTGGGTCAATTTGCAGGGCAAATAACGAGACGTGTACATAAACAGGCTTGTGCAGATGGATGGATAATTATGATAGCTGGGAAGCTGCCCTGGATGTATACTTGATGTACACTTAAATAATGTTTGAAGAGCCATTATGTTTCCATTTATCTCTGTACTGTATAATTTTAGATTTTAAAAAAATATATTACAAGAAATAAAGTGACCACATTTTTGTATTTTAAGGATTTTTTAAATCTGTTTTTGGTTGACACATGGTAAACTGCTGGTAAAGAGTGTCTTTACCTGCTTAATGCTTAATGTAAGACAATTATCGGTACCTTTCCTGCATCTTTTCTCAAGTTTTTTGATGACTTTTGGAAATTGTTTCTACCTATTATGACGATAAGAGACATCAGCCAAAAATTTGCCTTACCAAAACTGACTCTCTACAGAGGGAAGGTAAAACACTCACCTTCCCTTTTAATTTTGTTCCAGATTTCAAATAAGACCACTGTTGTCGATTGAATTAATCTCTCCATAATAAAGACAAACCTTCACACATCTGTGTGATCAATAAGAAACTCTCAGAAGTCAGGTATGTCCACATCCACTTTGCAATATTGAAAACTCCAGGTTATAGTTTGCCTTACATGAGCAACTGGAATTCTGGATAAAAGGTCTTTCGTGTGGATAAAGCCTAAAATAATGAGAGAGACTGTAAGAGGAAAAAAAAGCTGAATGAATGAAGTGTTTACTCACATTGCTTGTGTGTGCTCTCTGTGCTTTACACAGAGAGAGATAGATAGAGATAGAGAGACAGATAGAGATAGAGAGAGAGAGAGAGAGAGAGAGAGAGAGAGAAGAGAAGCAGATTTTTATGCTTCCTTGCTGTTGTGTCTGTTTTATTTATCTGTGTGAATATGAGATGTGCTTGTTTAATGTCTTACTATTAGCATCAATTTGTTTTTCCCCATGCAGGAGGTGTGCATATTTGTTTTTCAGACTGTGTACAATTTTGTTACTAGTGTGTATGTGTGTGGTTTTTAACTTCTGGTAATTTGTGTGCATCTCTCAGAGTCTGCATAATACTATCAGTGTGTGTTAGTGTTTAGTGCTTTTTCATACTAAGTGACTGTGCACCTCCCTCTGTGTCTCCAGATGTGTGTGTTAGTTGTCAGGCTTTTAACGTGGTGTGATTGGTGGTTCTCAATTTGTGTCTGTTTGGTTCATTTCTACGTGGTTTGCATGTATAATTGTGTTGGTTTAACTGTCAGCACAACCAGTGGTGTGGTGTGGTAGTGGAGGGAGAACATGAGGCTTAAAATCAAAAGCAAATGAATCCCTACAAGACAAAGTTGTAGGGAGTCTGTATGATTTCCCTGCATACTCTTATGTCTCATGTTTTGTACAGTAACCTGCTTGGCTTGAGGGGACTGTAGAGTAGATTAAGGGTGAGTGTAACGATTCCAGTCTCAGAGTCCCTTCGTGCTGCCGTGATGGAGGCAGAAAGGCAGTCTTCCACCTCAGAGAGCCCTGCTTTGCTGTTTGAATGCACCTCACACAGGAAGTCTTCAACTGGTACCTGGGAGACTGTCCAGAGGTGAACAAATGGAAGGATAAGAAGGTGTTATGAAAAAGATCTGATCAACAAACTAACCTGCTGTCTCACAATTGTAAGGAAAAAGACATTTGTAAGAAAAATCAAATTTCAAGGCCACTTGGAAACATCACATTGTTCATGGTACGCACCTTCTTGTTCTCTCTGACCTTGATTCACCAGTACACACCCAGTGAGAAGTACATCCATCTTCTTCTCCACCTGGCAGCCTGCTTCACACTGGACCAAATCATGTGGTGGCATCTCAACAGGCGTTTCCGTGGGAATTCCACAGAGAGGGTAAATCCAACAGATGTTTGAAAATTCCTGTTCTGGCCTGAAATAGTGGTGTAGTGCCTTTACTTTATTTGGCACGAGTATTTCTCCAAAATGGGGTCTAAAGATATACCTGGCACGTTACTTACTTTACTAAAACCACTACTAAAATCCACATCTGTATACAGTTGTACAAATGAGACATGTTGCTTTGATTGTATGTTTACCTTTAGCATAAACATGTAAACCTTTGGTAGTAAGCATGTGATTCTGTACTTTTGTACTTAATTTTGTACTTTTTTGCGAGTTTTGCTTCTTCAGCTTAGAAATACTTTTACTAATGAATTTGTCTGGAAACCATGCATACACCTAGATACAACCTCTTTATGCAGACAGTAAGATACATGCATACAAACCTCATAGTGTCTGTGCTTAAGTTACTGCTGTTGTCCATGCGTCTGAGAGGCTTCATTGTAATGCAGAGCCAGGCCTGCTGTAGCTCTTCAGATTTGGGTGCAAACACCACAGGCACATCAAAACTGGCCCCTTCAGAAATCTGTATACCTGCAGCCAACAGAGCACAGACATACATCTTTTAAAGTCTTCTGGCCCAATAACCAAATGGGAACTATAGACACAGCATTACTAAGCAGTAACGCTTAGTAATGCTTAAAATTACTGTATATGATTCCTGGTCAACTTTTTTATTGAACATTTTATCATGAATTTGTTATAAGTTGTTGTGCCAGTCAACACACCTTCAGCATGGCTCAGAGGGACAAAGAAGACCTCCTTGTCTGTAGTGCTTGGATGGTAGTCTGGCATAGTTGGGTCTTTACCTAATATATAACACACAGAATAGTTAACATGTCTGACTGTGTCACATGCATGTGACAAGAACAAACTAGTGACAAAGTGCCTGTTGAAGAATGCCAAGAAGTGCCTGTGACCTGTGAGTGTGATACTGATCGTGGCTGGAAACTCAGTGGGATTTGTGAAGGGAACAGTGATAGAGGCAGTGGAGCCAATCACAGATGAGATGCTCAGAGGCTCTTCTTTCTCTGGATAGAGACCACGCCCACTCAACAACACACTCCATTCCTGCAACTGAAAGATGACAGAGACAGATTTACAAATACACAGGTGGCCAGAGGGGGAGAAGCAAAGTCAGGGTTAGAAAGCATGATGGGAATATAGAGCAGCAAAGACAAAGAAAAGGTGTAACTATGAGATGAAACTAAGAGATAGAGCATCAGTAAGTGGTCTCTCTCTATTTTAACTCTAAATCATATTCAAAGATGAATGCAATTTTAGGAGTACTGTAGCCAGTAAGAGCAGTGGCAATAAACTCCCACGGTAATAGATTTCATATAAGTTGTTAATAATATGGTCAATTATTGCTGAGAATTAGATGAAAGGTACTGTATGATACTGCTCTTATACTTGTTGTAGCTACAGCCAGGACACAACTAGCTTACGTTAGAAGGAGGCTAAGGTAAATAAAAATCAGCCTTCCAGAACTTCAAAAACATCACATAATTCATAATTTATATCTTGTTTACCTCAGAATTACATCCATCTTCTAATCTCTTGGCAAGGATGCAAATTGTGTATTCATTAGTGTATTAAAAAAGCAACAGTATCCATGATGTGTGAAAAAAACAGATGCCAGGATTTCAGCACACAGTTCCATCAAGTTTTCCTAATTGCTAGTATCTCTAAGTTTGCACTCTGGATGCTTTATTAGATGCTGTCACTTCAGTTGTTTTGTGACATTCCCACGTGTATTACATGGAAAATAAATCAATCTAAAAAAATCACCTACTCACAGGGTCCTGTTGCAGTTCCAGGCCAAGTCATAGTCTGCTACAACTTTGCATAAAACTATATTGACTCATATCTGCGCAACAATTTTTGATTGTCTTTAGATCTAGCTGTTCTGTTTCTTTCTGTGTTGACACAAACAATATAATAATCAGTATTTAAACTGTTGCTATCACCCTGCTCTAGTGAACATTAATAAAACGTACAATCTGACCCAATGAAGAACTTTATGAGGTAATCTGATTACACAAAGCTTTATGTGGATGACTGATACATGTTGAGGCAGTTTAACTGCTTAAACCAACTAGAGAAAAAACAACTACCCAACCACCTACTGTATGTGTATCTGTACATGTTCTTGTGTGTGTGAAAACAGGAGATGTTACATGTGATATATGTGTGTCTATATACCTGAGGGCAGGTGAAAGTTATCTTTGCTTTGTGGTTCCCTTCTCCAATGGATGAAGGACTAAACTGTACATTGAGCTGGGTGAAGGAGAGGGGCTCCATGATGAGCTGGGCCAACAAAGCAATTCAATGCAAATATCCATTAACACAAGAGCAAGGTAACATCATATGGAGCTGACAAGTTGACAAAACAAAGACTGAGGTACACATGGTGTGTGTATGTGTGTACTAACAGTACTTACCGAGTCCATTTCTAGTATGTAGTTTCTGGGGTTGCTGTTGGTTACCATCAGCTCCAAAGTGTCCACTTTTGGGTTAACCAGGGGGATGGTAAGTCTAGTCCATCTGACACACACACACACACACACACACACACACATTAACTTTCATTCAGCAGGGTGAAAAATTTGCAATAACATCACAAACAAAATGAGTAAACTAAGACACTCAAAACACTGCAAAACAGACGGAACTTAACTGTTTACCAATTGCTTATACAATAATATAATAATAAGTCCTTTTACATAACATAAGCACATAAATGTTGGCTAGAAGATGTAAAGGTACTCAAACAGCTAAAGAAAACTACTTTTGTCCCAGAAAGTTTAATCTCTCTGGAAAGCATCCAGTAACCTTTTTATTGTAAACATGTGACAAATCCCAATTAACTGGTAACATGTAAAATGTTGGTAACATGTTAAATGTTACCAGTCCTAGCCAAAATTTACTGCAGTGAGACAGCGTGTGTTGGCGTGTGCACTCACTTGCCCAGTTGACAGGAGGCCTGTGGTAGTGCTATGACTGGAGGAGGAAGAGCATAAAGCTCCAGTTGATACCAGACTTCACCCACCAGCTCTGACTGAAACACCACACTGGCAGAAACACACACCAAACTGCTGAATAAACCTACCATATACGGAAATCTATGTTAAGGACACACTGTAGGATGACTTTTTCTATCAGTTAGACCAGGCATTTCATGAACAGTTATATTCAGTTTTCAGAAAAATTTTTTCCTCCTTCCTCAAATGAGGTCAGGTCATCTACAGAACACTGAGTCTTACCTGCCTGTTGTCTTCCCTACTCTGTCAGGGGAAAAGGTAGCTTTGTAAACGAGAGTCTCCTGTGGGGGAATTGAAATCCAGCTGCCCCCACTCAGGTTGTCTCCTTCCAGGTACACATTCAGCATCAGCGGCTCTCCATCTGGGTTACTGACAGGAATCTCTATGGCAACTGAGCTCTGGGAATTCAACATTTCAAAGATGACATCAGATTTAGCTTTTCCTTGTGAAGTTCTGTTAAACCTTTGATCTAAGTGTAAAGGGAAGATTAGGTTTTCTTGTAACAGATGCCAGCAGCAGAAATACTCCTTTAGGGTTCGTGTGTTAGATATGTAATAACATCAGTATTATTTCATATATATCACAAGGCCAGCTACAGAATATTGCTCATAAAGTTAGTATGATCTCTTATGTTGTAGTTTCTCTTTTAACTCAACCAATCAAATGTGGCCCCAGCTCCAATTAAATGTGATAAGATGGAAGCAGTTGCTAATGCTTATTCCATTTAGCAGACACTTTTATCCAAGGTGTGTTACAAAGCATCAAAATATCAATGTCTGAAAAAAACATAGCAAACCGACCTGGGGGGGTTATACTGACTCCTTTAAGACATAGTGTCTTGTTAACTGAACTTAGACAACAAAGGATGTGGCTGACTAGACCTACATTTAAAATTGCTGACAAAATTCACACTATCTAGTCCAACTGCAGAAAATGTTTTTTGTGCTCCACTGATTTCTAGGCACATGCAACATGTGTCAAAATAGTTGCATTGTGTCATAGTTGTGTAGTGTTGAGAAAATAAAATAAAGGGTTACTAAATGTTGTGTAGCTGAAAGTCTTTCCCCCAAGTGTGTATGTACAATATGTTCTCAGAACGTACCTGAGCTATACATTTGACATCTATGACTTTGACAGGTGCTGTTGGCTCACAAATAATTTCTAGAGAGAAATACACTTCATAGTGTCCAAATACACTTCCTGGAATGCAAATATAAAAAATACACAGCCTTAATATTATGATCAGGTCAGAAGTTTGGTGATGTTTTAAGTGCTAAATGTGCAATATATGGTTCAATCTAAGCTTACCTGTGCCTTTGTCTGCCTCTTCAATGTGAGCAGTTTCTACAAATGACACATGACCTGCAAGAAGAGTTCTGGATCAATTGTTTCCTTGTAGTAGTAGTTGTAGTAGTGTTAGCACAAATACCTATGCTTATGCAAGCATAGTGTAGCTGTATATATACATATATAAAGAGAGAGCCCACAGACATGTATAACAAACACACTTTTTGTGTGGGCATGTCTGTTTAATAGAATACCATACACTTATTAAGCCAAAATTTGACTTCCATATCAAATACAAAACCAACCTGTCTGTTTTCCTCGTTTGAGTGGTGTCACAGTCAGCATGTACAGAGCACTGTGAGCAGGTTGAATGTCCAGCGAGGGGGTGCCACTCACAAGAGATAGATCAGTCACCACCTATGTGAATGGACACATACACATAAGACACAAGAGAACCACACACAAAAACTGAAATAAACATACAATTTATTAAATCACACATTGATTATAGTAAAAGCAGATGTCCATGCATTTGTTATTGCCTTATAAAGGCTACGAGCTTGGTCTTTATTCAACTAGTAACCACAGTTAGACATAGATAATCACTTTATTATAAGACTAAGAAATGCTGCAGCAACATTAAAGAAGCTGAACAATAATGCATGATGTTTATACCTTGAGAGTAAGTTTGTTCTGGCTGTAGTTGGGGACATCCAGCTGAGTGTGTGTGGTCTTTCCCACAGTGCAGTGTAACACCACATGGTCCACAGGCAGAGGGTGCTCTCCCACTCCTCTGAGGGTAAAAATGTGCTCAACGCCGTCATAGCTATTATGTAAGAACAGTTTGCCCTGTGGGGGTAGGGATGAGGTCCAAGCAGTCAAACACACAAACTGTTTTTACTGCCTCGTGTGCACTCAAAGGAACAATGGTGAGCAGACACTCAGCTGCAGTCAAGCATTTTTACACATGTGAAGACAGCGGATTACAGACTGCAGAACAAGAGAGTAACTATGGGTCAAACATTTTTTCAAGACTGCAAAAATCACAGGATATTTACTTCAATCTCTTAATTATGTACACAAACTGCACATTTTCCTCCTTGTGCTCATGTTATTAACTGTTTGTGTTTGTTGCAATCACACTGTATCCATACAGTATAAAAAATAATCCAATAAAGCTAAGCCTAGTGAGTGTGTAAGTCTAACAGCAAAAAATAACAGATGTAAAGACAACGGGAACCAACAACAGACACACACACTCTGTCTCCTATTTAAGCCCTGCCTCCAAGAACTCCACAGCACAACGCATTGGTGGTTCAGTGGTAGAATTCTCGCCTGCCACGCGGGAGGCCCGGGTTCGATTCCCGGCCAATGCAAAATGCCCTTTTTTTTTTTCCCCTCACTTTGTGTTTTGGCAAAACCTTACTACTCACAAATAGTCAGCAGTCAAATCCTTACTACTGATAAGAAGAGGGGAAAGAAAGAACCAAGTGACTGATAAAACAGAAAAAAACTTCTCTGAAAACAAATTCTGTAGGTGACATTTTGTGAAAACAGTGGTAGTACTCATTGGTAACATTAATTCCCAGCTATCACTGTAGCTGCACTGGTTAAACTGTGCTGTTTCAGGCAATAAGATAAATGGTTGTACTTGAGCAAAAAAGTTCTCTGGGGGGACATAATGGTGGAGGCTAATGAGAAGAAAGGTAAAACATGAGGGCTTAGTAGATGAGCTGTGGTGGCAGCGGATTTTAAAAGTGGGTGTTCTCAAAATTGTTGCAGATTATGAATTACACTTAACACATACTAATTTAATACTTGATGGTTACACTATAAAGATTTGATGATATATCTTGAAGTGCATCAAACTAGAAGGTTAAGTAGTAACATAGTGACAAAGGAAGACGGAAACAAGCAAGAAAACACAAAGAAAAAAAGGAACAAAGCAACCATAACAAAAAGCATTACCATGACAACACGCTGTGCAGAAGGGTGAAAGGTGAGGGGGTAGCAGGCTCTTGTTCCAGCTGCTACTTTCAAAACTTTTGGGCCACAGAATCCTTCACCACACACATCAGCTTGCATGTTCCAATCTTGGTCAGTCTCATTGTGCTATGGCAGACATAAAGGATTGACAATATAAACTGACCTCACTATTAGTCAACATTTTGGAAATGACACTACTATCATAACATAACCTACCTCTCTAACCTAGACTCATTAATACACAATAATCTTCTTTTGCCCCTTACCAGTGGTATGTCTTGTGTCACTGAATGGTGAGCAGGTGCCCTGAAGTCCAAGTGAACAGATACTCCCTGTGGTTACAAATGACAACATTAATAATGAACCCAAAAGCCTAGTATTTATTTAAAGCTACATACACTAAAGCTACACTAATCTGCTAAACTCTGCACAGCCTTCCAGGTATCAGTTATTATCAAACTTCAATAAATAAGAAACTGCAAAGTTTATTAATAAAGAAGAAATAGTTGATTGATTAGAAGAGTGAACCCCACCCAATAGCAGTTTGAGGGAAATATGCCACACTAATTAGCCTGACTTCATGTCAGGCTTTAACAGCACCTCTCTACAATAAGAAACATTCTAGAATATACTTCTACAAAAAAGTATTTGGAAAAAATATATATATTGTAGCTTTAGTATATAATTTATAGGTTGTCGACCCAAGCTCTGATCAACTGATTGTCTACCTGTGAAGTAACCTGTGCCTCTAGCATGTAGACTCTGGTATCACACCAGGACCTTAAGACCACCTGACATGTAAACCTTCCCACAGAGTCTGCTTGGAACCGTAGTGGAATGTCCACACAGCCACAGTCTATTAAACAGAAGGAAGAGGAGATTCAGGGAGGGGAGGAGAATGTTGACAGTCACACAGCTAATTGAGTAAGTGAGGCTTTTCAGTCTCAGAAACCTTCCCAGGGGATCATATACCTTTTGAGGAACTTGCTGTACTGAGTTGCAGAACAACTAATGAGTACAAGTCATGCTAAGCAAAAATAAACCAAGAAGCTAGAAAGCTGTTCTGGCTCATGCACTCAGGGTGCATTTTCATTCAAGTGAAAAGGCGTCATTCTAGAGTCCAGCACATAGATTTTATAACACAAATTATACAAAATTGCTCCAAAGCACCACCGTCGTTTTAAGGTCTGTCATCAATCTAGTGTGCCTGATCCTCCTGCATTTTTCGTTGCCATGGAAAAACAGACATTTTCTTTGTTTAGTTTCCTTTAGTTCCACTGCCATCCTAAATGACGTGGTGAGGATGAGTTACGAGAGATTAAAGTAGAAAATTACATTGCCAAATGGATCAAAGTGACAATCAATCCATACATACAAATTTACTTCTTCTGCGCTTAAAATAAAGTATGACCTGTTTTGCCTGGTATTCAGTAGTGTGTGTACAGTATGTGTGTACCTGCAGCATTGTTCCATGGTACACTGGTGTCCTCCTCTATAGGTATTTCAACAGTACTGGGTAAAATGAAGTACTGTGGCAAAGAAACCTCCACGCTGTATTCTACCACTTTATTTTCGACAGCACTTCTCAACAGCCCAGCCTAACAGAAAACAACAATGTGCAAAACAATTAAGACTTTACAGAATACTAATGTGGAAACGCTTCCTACTGTAATTCCAAACACCTGCATTCTAGAGTATATTTGCCCGCGTACCTGTTTTTTGAAGAGCTTGCATCCAGCTGTGGCCCTCACAGTGCAGCTATGCAAAGTGTCTGTCAGCATCCGCCTCCTGTGCTCATTGGCACTCATGGTGTGTTGACCCCAGACGGCCAGTGCTTGCTCCCAGGCAATATTGATCAATGGCACACGCAACACCTCCTCACACACCTGCCCTACTTTACAGTGCAGACTTAGTACTGATACACACACAGGGGATTCTAGTGGTGAAGAAAAAGATGAGTGCAAAAATTACTTGCAAAAACTTGTAGATACAACTGTACATCATAAGCACATGACTTCATATTTACAAAGTACAGCTGAATAGCCAATTATTACTGAAGCCTCTTGAATTTAAATATGTTCAGGTTTTGTACCAGAGCTTCTGGGGATGGAGACTATGTTAGAACTGGGCCTGGCAGTGAACAGGGAAGGAAGAGGTAATTCTGCAGTGGCCTTCAGTATATAGACCATATCACCCACCTAGAGGAAAACACACAGAAACAGACAGCCTTGTGAGGTGGACTTGTTGACCGTTAATATCCTTTTTATCTTAGCAATTAAGATTAGAGTACACTTGTAAGGTTATTTGCTGAGCTTATCTTATTCTATGGCAGATACTGAAGTAATTTTGCTACTTTCTGTACAACATAAAACCCTCATGCTTTTAGAGTTTTGATATCGACTTGTCTCATGACATCCCTATGAGTTTCCTATTTTGCACTGTGCTGTAATGAAACATGCTGTCATGAGTGCCTTCTTGTAGATAAGTGTACACTGTATGTGCACATATGCATGCAAACACACATATACACAGACCTGTGGGCTAACCAGCAGCACAGAGCAGTACTTTGTGCCTAGGCAGAAGGGCATGTAGTGGATGTTCAAAGTGTCTGCTTGGCCTGACTTCAGGCAAACAGTCCTCACTGCGCTCAGAAACTCACTGTTGTCACCATCTGAACACACACACACACACACACACACACAAATGTATAGAGACAACAAAAAGGCAGACATAAACAATGACATTGCAGCATCCACATACATGCATAAGTAATTATGGTATCACAATGCACAGAGCATATTTGCATTTGTGTGTTATTACTTACCAAGATCTGAGAGCTTCCCTTTTATGTCCTCCCCAGAGCTCTTGTCTGAAGTCATTTTCTCTGTACTGAATGGAAATCATAATCACTCATACACGGATGTCAGACTTCAACAACCTCATTACAAACTAATTCAGGTGACCCACATATGACCTCAATTCAACTTCAAATTCTCATACTCAATTCTTGCTGGAAGTTTGGCTTTGAAGACTCAGGTGGTGAGAGACATGTACTAACCAGCTTCATGACAACATGGTGCTCTCAGAGGAAGAACCTCATACTTTACTTCACCTTCTGAAGCCGTGATTGCCAAATCAGTTTAACTTATTGCAGATACTTTGTATAGAGAGAAAGTCTACTTGAATATGGAAATTTTTGTTAGTAGCTAGCTAAAGAACACAAACAGAGTGTAGCCATGGTCTTTAATCAATAAATTCTATATAAGTGGGACTACTGTATCCTAATATACTATATGTTCTCTGTGTCTTTATGCCATAGAATTATTGCTAAAAAAAGAGAAGCATCAATTACAACTGGGTGACATGTTCCTTATTACTACAAATGCAGACTGTAGCTCAAATTTACTCAACAACATACAAATATGTTAGGGCCACAGACCATGTGCTAAGCCAAATCAAACAAAGAGCCATAAAACTTTGGCCCACGGGCCCAATTTGAGTTGATAAGAAGGTGAGCTCAAACAGGACCCACATACTATGATTGGACGTGACGCGATGGGACCCCGATGACATCACGTCAGGTATAAAGTAACGGACTCGCCGTTTAAACTTTCTCTCCCTCTCCCTTGGTCCGTCCACTGACGTAGATAACCCTTCAACCACGAACTCCTTTGTTCTCAAGGCCCAGACTTGTTGAAATTTGCTTTTTTAACACTTTGTTTTTGTGCACATTTCTCTTTTCTTCCCATTGGTCACTTTTTAGTTCCTGTTGAAGCTCTAGCACATGAGGAGCTGGATCAGCTGTTTTTGGGCCAACAAACTATTAATCAGCTTACTCAGGACGCAGGATCACAGGATCGCAGGATGAGACATTTTCTTTGCTGTTACACCAAGAATCAACAATAGTAAGAGGCAAAACTTGTCTGATGCAGCGATACAAAGTTAGATAACGTGATAGAGGATGCTACGCAGCTCAACCACATTCACAAGTAGAGTTTAACTTTGACGAGTGTTAATTTCTATCTTGTTGAACAGTGTTGTGCTGCTTTGTTGAATATCCTCTGTGCTCGTTTTCTTTCTTTCTTCCTCTGTCCATCTCTTTACTAACCTTTATTTGTTCTCCGGTGTGTGTGTGAGCGCAAATTGCGCTTAACACACACACATACACACACAACCCCCACGCACATATTGTAGATTGCGCCTGTCGCAGACGCCATCTTGAATTCCTTTGTTACAAGCACACCTCAGAGGTGGGCGAGAGATCACCCATGATCTCATGCGCCATTTTTGAAATTCCTTCACACATCTACACACCTAAATTACACTGCGGTCTCGACCGCAAATACACACACACATACACACACCTGTACCTGAATATATATTAATGGGACTGTCAATAGTGAAATTGTTGTGTGCCTTATTTATTTGAGCCAGCTTTGATTGTTGATCAGCATTGAATCAGTTAAATAAAGTTTGTTATATTTTAAGTGGTTGTTGTCTGTGATTATTTGTGTACAGTAGTGCAACACCAGCTGAGTAAAGATGGCTAGTGCCAAATTTCACTCCTTCAATTTGACTGATTTATTGAATTTGGTTATTGGTCCCTGGAAACAGGGTGGTGCCCCATTATTAAATTTAGTTATTAAAATACTTATTATTATCAATTATCAATTGTCATTGTTTGTGCGTGTTACCTGGACTTGGAAGAAGCCCGTTGAACCAGGCTGTCGTTTTTCTTTTCAGGTCTCAGTGGATTGAAGGAGGACTCCACCAGTACCACCCTAAATACACATGTGTGCGTACACACACACACCAGAGACACACGCTTAAACTAAGCAATAAAACAGAAAATGCATGTCAGATTTTAACAAAGTCTCACACACCTACACCTACCTGAACGTAGCTTCCTTGTTGAAAGGATTAGTTACTGGCAGGTGGATCACTCTCAGCTGGTAGCATGGTGACTTGCACTTGATGGTATTCTAAACAGAACAGGAAACAGTCAGTCTGTTGGTGAGTTATACTAGAAGTTAAGATTTCTTAAAGACATTGCACTGTGAGCTCTGTGTCATTTCAGTCCTTTAGCTGACTTCACTCACGCTAGGTGTGATGTGAGTGACATGGGTCTTTAGATTGAAGGTGAGAGTGGCACCACGCTGACCAAAAACAGAGGTGGAAGTGAGTAGCAGGGTGGCCTCCATAGGTTTCAAGAAGGAGCAGCTATACTGGATAGTCAATTCAGTGCTCTCCCTGTGAAAATCATCAAAGCCAACAAGATCTCTGCTTATTCAGCCTGTGGTAAAGTGGGCAAAAAACACAACTCAACAACTTAATTGTCCAACCTTTGAGGTTGTTCTTGTTCTTTGTAATTTATTTTGGAAGCACAGATGCAAATAAAGTACTTTCTCACCCACAGTACCAGCTTTAATGATGTATTTGTTGATAGCAGAGAAAACAAAGACACACAACTTTGCATCATAATTACAATTAAATTCAAAAGATATTTTATGCTTAAAACTGGAAAAAACATGCTAGTGTAAAATTTATTATATACAGAATGTGTCATGACCATTAAGCCTTTAAGTGTCACAAACTTTTTCGCAGCACTGTTACATAACATAAAAAAAAAATTGTTATTTCTGGTTGGGAATCACTGTTTTGCAAAATCTCTGAGACAAGTGTACAGTGATCTTCATTTTCTAACTATCAAACATACTTTGGAGGAATGGTGACAGCAGATCCATCAGGGAGGAAAAAGACACGAGCATCCTTTCCTAAGAGGAGGGCTCGGTATTTCACAGGTTTAGAGGTTGGGTTTTTCAGACGTACCTGCAGTTTCCATACATACATATATAATGAGTTTTGCACATACAAACACAGGTGTATGAAACCACATACACAGACAAAACTTGGTCAGAAAACAACTTAGCACTTTAGCAAGTGACATACTGACATCTGGTTTTGTTAGGTGTTTAATGTGGTTTAGACTGACAATGTGGATCATTACCCAAATATGTATTTATCTGTTTGTAATCCTGTTAGTGTGTGTGTTGGTGGAGTGGTGGTGGGGCTATAATCCCGTTAATGTGTGTATGTGTCTAATGTGTGTATTATCCAAGTCATTTCTATCCTTGTCAGTGTTGATGCAGTTTTTTATTCAGATGTATTTTAAGACCAGTGTGCCTGCTGTGTGTGTGTGTGTGTGTATGTGTGTGTGTGTGAGAGAGAGAGAGAGAGAGAGAGAGAGAGAGAGCTGAGCAACGTACAGTAGGAGGAGGAAGGAAAAAGCCAAATCTAAATTAAAACTTTAAAGCACCATTATTTAATTACCCCAAAGGCTGTGGATTTGAAGGATGTGTGTG